>PVKS010025324.1:0-29991 GCA_004027875.1 Aplodontia rufa
GCCCCTCCAAAGGGGTCCACGTTCTGGTCCCTGGAACCTGGGAGGATGCTAGCTTGTATGGCAAAAGGGACTTGGCCGAGGGGGTTAAATGAAGGATCTCCGATCGGGAAGATGGTGCTGGAATATCTGGTTGGGCCACATATAAACACAAGGGGCTTCATTAGAGCAGGGTGGAGGCCCGGTTTAGAGAGGCCACGTGAGGACGGAAGCAGAGGCTGCTAAGATGCATTTGGTGGAGGAGCCGAGGTCAGCAGGGAAGGTGGCCCCAGAGCTGGAAACGCCAGTGGGGTGAATTCTCTCCTGCGGACCCCGGAGGGAACACAGGGCTGCCCACACCTCGATCTTAGCCTTGCAAGGCTAATTTTGGACTTCGTACATCCAGAACGGCAGATGAGAAGCCGCTGAGCTTGTGCTCTCCTGTTACAGCAGCCGCAGGAGACTCATACAGACTTCAACCGCAAAGCTCCTACTCAAGCAGATGCCCCACGCCTGCTAGAAGGTAGGGAGCCCATCGCTCTGAGCTTTTCTTGCCTTAGAGGGAAGCAGCCGTGGGGTCACCTGGCTGCTGCGTTTGACAGTGCTTGAGTTCCTCTCTCCAGGCGGGGCCTTTTGTTGATTGAGAAGCGAGACCGCCGCAGTGATAAGATGTGGGTGCGCAGCTCCGAGGGACTGCTTGATCCCACGTGGAGTTTCTCTGCACGGATTGTGCAGGTGACCACAGCTGTAAGAGTCCCGCAAGGTGGAGAGGCTGAGGCGCGGCTGCAGAGTGAGAGGGCGGTGGGCTTGCTCTTCACATAGGATCAGTGTCCCACGAGCTCCGCTCACACACCCTTCCCAGGTAGAGCAGTGTGGGGCTGAGGAGCTGGAGGGAGAGACCGGCCTGGGGCCCAGCCCTGTGCTGCCTGCTGGCTCCGTGGTCTCCGGCCACCTCTCCTGGCAGGAAGCACCCCCAGCACACAGCTCCCCCTCCCCTTGCTTGGAAGCCCTGCAGAGTCCACCTCCCCTGAGGCCAGGGCTCCCTGGCTCCGCTCACACCTATTTCATCCTCTCTGAGAGCAGCAATCCCGCCTCCCACCCTCTGAGAAGCCAGCGCTTGGCCTTGGTTACCTGAAAGCAAAGCTGGAGTTCAGGCCGGTGCTTCACGGCGACCGCCCTCAGGTTACGGGACAAGCTCAGCTGCCATAACAACAGCCATCACGGCCGCGTCCTGACGGAACACCCAGGCGGTGGCAGGAACCCGGACTCCTGCTCGCTCACTGTCCTGCCGTCCTCAACACGCGGCTTCCACCTGGTGATCAGAGATGGTGCCCCACGCCTGCCACTGTGTCCCCGCTGCAGGAAGGGGCGCTGAGGAAGTGGACTGGATTCCTGTGCCTCTGGCCTGCTCTCGTGGGCACCACGAGCTGCAAGGCAGGGTGGGAAATGGGGTCTCTTGTTTGGTGGCTAAGGCCCCAGCAGAAACTCCTATTAACCTGGAAGAGGAGATTAGAGGTTTTCTCAGCTACAATCACAGCTTCCGCTACAGGCAGAGGCTCTGGAGAAGGTTCCAGTAAAGCACTGAGCCTCCCTGGAGGCTGCGGCAGGGGGATGGGAGGCAGGTGTGACCTGGCAGAGACCTGGGAGTGTAAAGTCTGGCTTTCTGCACACACTGGAGCGGCAGAGACAGCACCAGCCCCAGCCCCAGTTCCCGTTCCCGCCACCAAGGCTGGGTTGTTTGGAAGCTCAGCCCAGGACAGGGGGAAGCAGGAACCAGTCACTTCCACAAGCTGCCTCCGTGACCTCTGTCCTAATGCAGGGTCCCTAAGGCAGGGCTTGCTCTCCCTGGACACGACTGAGTTAGACAAATATGTGCAGAATTTAGGAAGACACCGAGTACTTCTCTTTCTAAGTACTTACAATTACACCATCGTGTCACTTCTCTTTGCTCAGAGATTCCCGGTCATGTTTGAGCAGTACTGAGGCTAGCCCCACAGGATCAGTCGTGACTGGTCCACGTCATTCACAATAACTGTTTCCCTTCTCTAGTGGGACAAGTGTGAGCATGTGACACAACTCTAGTCAATGAGATAGAAAGGGAAGTCAGCCAGGGGGCTTCTCAGAAGATTGCCTATGCACACAATAGGGAAATATCTCCAGATTCTGGTGTGCAAGATGCAATGCCTGGAGCTGTGGCAGCCACTTTGCAACAAGATGGCAAGTTTGAAGTTTAAAAGAAAAAAAAAAAAAAAAACTCTAGGGATTGCAGAGTACAAGGGTGGAAGCCACCGAGGTTCTTGACTCTTGAGTCACTGGGTTGACCCCAGGACTTCTTATCTCAGCAATTCTTTATGGCTCAAGCCGCTCTGAGTCAGTAGTCCCTGACTGGAAGGAAGAAAAGTATTCAGACTCAGCCATTCTTGAGCTAGCGCCTCTCCTCCATTCTGTTTGGTATAAGGACTGAAAGCCTTCACCTGGCTCACAGAGCCTGTGCCTCACCTTGCCAGCCGTAACTCATGTCTCCCTCCCCTTTGCTCACTCTGGACTATTCGACTATTAGGGCTTCTCCCCACCTTGGCCTTCTGTCTGGAATGCTCTCCCCTGCACCTCCCAGCGTCTCCTGGCCAACTCCTACAGATCCTTAGTTCTTACGGCCTTCCTGGGCTTCCTGGTGGGTTCTCACCACATCTGGAATCTCACACTTCCTGGGTTTGGTGTCTGACTTCCCTGCTGGAACTGCTTTTCCACCGTTCCCAGCATGGTGCCCAGCCCACAGCCACAGGTGCGTTTCCTGAATGGATGAACAGTCTGTGAGTATCGTTTCACTGCCCGTCTCTCCACCACTGCCAGGAAGGAATACACTACCCACCCCGCATCCATGCTTTCAGTCACCCCAGGTCAACCGCAGACCAAAAATCCCAGAAATAGACAACTTGTAAACTTTAAATGACTTGTACTGCAGTCATTGTTATAATTGTTTTTATTATTAGTTTTTATTGTTAATCTCTTACTAATTTGTAAGTTAAACTTTATTATATATATGCACGTGTAGGGAAAAATCGTGTTCCTTTCGGTTTCGGGCATATCCACCGGGGTGTGGGGGGTAGCCCCTGCAGATGAGGGGGCGCTGTCCCCTGACCCCTCTCACACAGGCACACGCTCTGCTGTCTCCATCCAACACCGGTAAGAAACACTCCCCACACATAGCACCCCACGTGGCTGGTGGTTCTGGGGAGTCTCTGGCAGGGTTGAGGCCCCAGTGGTGCTGGGGCCGCAGTCATCCTGGCCTTGCCTGGGGCTGGAGGGCCTGAGACCAACAGGTCCACCCCTGGGACCAGCAGGCTACAGGACTCTCCAGAGCTTCCTGAGTGGCCCCACGGCTTGGCAACTGACTTGCAAGAAGTAAGGCACAAGCCCCAGTTCCCCTACACCTTTGCCTTCAAAGGTAAATACTGACCTCTCTCTCCTACCCGATTGGCCCAGACCACCCCGATGCATTGTAGGAGGAGGTGACTCACGGACATGAGTGCTAGGAGAGCCATTTTGGAAGTTGGCTGCAGGCCTCTGACCTACGCACAGGCCTGGGTGGGGGCTGGAGCTCGTTGGGAGAGTGCAGGAATGGGTGCAGCACCTTGTAACACCCCGACCTTTCGGGCCACTGCAAATGGGAAAATAGCAGACTTTCCGAGCATGCTCAGTACTCTGGGCTGCACCTTGTTCCTGTGACCGAAGCCCTGGTCCAGTCAGATCCGATACCCGGAGAGAAGGGGTCACGCAGGCAGGTGAGCGTTTACTCCCACCCAGCCCCGGTGGATTTGGGGGGAACGGGGGGGGGGGGAACGGGGTGGACCGGGCTGGTCTGGGGGGTTTGAGGAGGGCAGCTGATGAGGAAGGAGATGTCAAGCAGGGTGAGTGGCGAATGGGTGAAGGAGTGAAGGGTGGGCCCCCAGGCAGCGAAAACTCTCCCCCAAAGACGCTGCCTTGGAGCCCAGGAAGGATGAGCGGGCTGTGAACACGGATGTCCCGCCTGGGAAGTGCCCAGGAAGTGTGGACGGGGCGCTGGCCTCTGTCACCTGCTGGGGCTTTCCACCCACCCCTGCATCTCCTTGCAGATTCTGGCACCCATTCCTGGGCTCTTTCTGCCTCACACGTGGCCTCCATGTTTTCTCTGGGGTCTGGGGGCTCCCTTCCAGCCTTCGGTGGTCCCCACAGCCCAGGGAGATTCTAGATGTCATTTTATTTTGCATGATCTGGATTCCATGGAAACCGCCCAGATTCAGCTAATCCACCTCCCTTGCTCTGAGCAGACGAGCATGGAAGTCCCGGGGTCTGCCCCGTGCGTTAGGCTGGCGGTGAAGACTGTTTAATGTATCCAGCGCTCCTTGCTCAGAGCAGGCTCTGGTTCCTCTCCCGACTGCCAGGTCTTGAGCGGAACCCAGCCGCATGACGCAGGGCTAGAAGGAGTAACCAGGAGGCTGCCAATGGCCCTGGGCCAACGCAGCGGCCCTGCAAAGCGCCAGGGCCGAGCGCGGACAGGACGGTGGGCAACCGCCCCACATCCCCGAGCCTCAGTTTCTTCTTCTGGAAAACGGGAGGGCCGGGAGGAGGCGCCAGGGCTGCCACCACACAGCTGCTGCGTTCCTGATGGATGGTGACCAGGAGCTGCCAGGCTGCGGCCCCGCCCCTGCTCCGGCTGCACCACCCCACAGCACCCCACAGCGTGAGGTCTCCGCGCCTTCCAACCCCCCCATCACCAGTGTTGATTGCTTTGATAATGGGGGTGGCACCCAAAGACCGAACAGCTGATGAGAGAGGGAGAGAGAGAGAGGGAGCGCCTGGCTGCGCCCTAATAGAAGACAGAGGGGCTGGAGCAGGGGCTCGGTGGTACGCGCTTGCCTGGCATGCACAGGGATGCAGGTTCAAACCCCAGCACCACGTACACAACCAAGTGTCAGAGAAACAAAGGCCACATGGAAAATGGAAAATAAATAAAATCGATTCTCTCTCTCTCTCTTAAAAAACAAAGCGTTGCAGGCCCAGGATGCCTGAGTGCGAGGACCTCTGGGAGGTTTGGAGGAGGGGTGGGACCTGGGAGTGGGCGGGGCCTGGAACGTCTTGAGCAGGCGGGGCCAGAGGGGAACTAAGCTGCCCCTCCCCCGCGTCAGCTATAGGGCTTTGTGCCTCAGTTTCCTCCTCTGTGAAATAGGAATGATGAAGGTGACAGACCCGGGACTCCCCAAAGGAGTGAACAACCACTGCTGGGAGCAAAGCCGCAGGCTGTGTTTGCCCGGATCAATAAACAAAAGCAAAGGCTGCACCCCGGGCGTCCCCGGAGGGGCCCCCCAGATGCCTTCAGGTGCAGTGCTCGGCGGAACAGGCCCGCGGGGTTCACGCCAGGGAGCCCCTTTCTTTATTCTCTCCCCTCCCCAGCTTCAGTGGCTGCCCCCACGACTCAGGAAGGAGACACTGAGCAGAGCTTACCCACACTCACCTGAGGTCCCGGCCAGTGGGTGGTGGGGGCTAAGCCTATTCCTGCTCTCTTACAGACCTCAGTGGGTTGGGGAGAGATTTCAGGAGGCCTGAAGTCTCTGGACGCCTTGGCCTTGGAGCAGGGAGGTGAAGAGGGACAGAGTCTTCCTCAGTGGCCCCACTCTTCCAAGGATAATCAGCAGGGGAGGGGTGTGTGTCCCTGCACTACAAGGTGGGGAGCCCCTGCAGCTGTCCTTCTGCCTAGCTAGCTGAGACCCAGGATTTCTTCCCTCAGCCCTACTCAGCAGGCCTTCAACTGCCCACAGCTGGCCCACCCAGATGATCCAGCACAATCTCCTGTACAAGTTCCACTGACCACGGATTCCAATCACACTGACAGAATCCCTTCGTGCCCACGCAGAGATGAAGGTTCAACTGAGGAACTAGGGACATTAGCCTTGCCTGTGATGCTCAGGAGCCAACCATCACACCATCCCTGCTGTCTGATGATTTCCAGATCCTTCCAGCCTGAGCAGTGACTCAGGCTCAGCCTCCTGCCTGTGCTGGGGCTTTGGTGAGGTCAGCAGCCCTCCCTGGCTCCTGGCCCTCCAGTAATGAATTCCCACCTGGACCCTCAGCCCATGGCCCGGCTCCGCCTCCAGCTGTGTGTCCCTGGCCTGGGGAAAGCCTGTGTGCCCAGCTCAGGGCCAAGCAGACAACCAGCCTGCCTTGCTGCCCTCAGGGAGCCGTCAGCGTCTGGGGGAGCTGCAGGGCCCAGAACCCAGGCTCTAGGTTGGCAGAGCAGGTTTGCCAAGTCTCTGTTTTCTCGGAATCCTGGCCTGCTCCGGGCTCCATTCCCTGGCTAGGCCACAGCTTGGGGCTGCAGGAAGCCAGTCCCATGGTTGTTTTGTTTCGATTGCACAACCCTGGTGCAGGAGGCCAGAGCGGACATCTGCTGTTTTGGTGGCCCAGCACCCATACCTCCCCTTCTGGCGGGAGCCCCCCAGTTGCCTCCCGGGGGGCTCCCCCATGTGTGCAGCCTGGGGAGTGGGCTGTCAGGCCAGATGCCCCTGTCCTTCCTTGCCAAGGGCTGGGCCTGCAGCCCAGGCTTGGTCATAGCTCTCCTTCCTGCAGATGAGAGCACATTTCTCATCCTGATGTTCAGTCCCCCGAGGGGGACGCTAGGACCCCCACGCTCTGTTACAGCGTCCCAATCCCTCGCTGGGGCCTGCCCGTTTCCTTCTTTCTCTCGCTCCCCCCCCCCCACACCCCTGCTTGCTGATGAACCTCTTTGCTGCTCGGATAAAACCTGATTAGTTACACACTGAGGGCTAATCCAGGCTCCACCCAGACTCGCAGTATGGCCCTGGGCCTCTGTTTCTCCCTCTGCACATAGCCCCATGGCTTCTTGGGCCGTCACATAGACTTGGATGCTGAGCCCACGGCTGTGGACCAGCTGGGACCTTCTCTATCTGACCCTAGAGATTACGGGGTGAGCATGGTGGGGAGAGGAGACAGGGGCAGTAGGATCATAAGGACCAGTGGCCTACATTCCAAGGCCTGTGGAACCGCATGGGACCACAGTCAACCTCCCTAAGCCATCGTGCTTCAAAAATTGACAATTTTATGAAATCTTTTGATGCTTTTCCTATACCAACCCCTACCCCATCTCTCTCTCCTCTGTTTTTTTTTTTTTTTAAAGAGAGAGGGACAGAGAGAGAGAGAGAGAGAGAGAATCCATTTTATTGAGTTTTTCATGTGGCTTTCACTGCTCTGACACTGTTGTGCATGTGGTGCTGGGGTTCGAACCCGCATCCTTGCGCATGCCAGGCAAGCACTGTAACTGCTGAGCCACGGCTCCAGGCCTCTCTCCTCTCTATCTCCCCCCCACACACACTCGCGTGCGTGCACACACACACACTTTACAATTTCAAAAGAAGCGATGGCTTCAGCCTTCAGGTGTCTCTCCCAACCCTAACGTATTGGTCCCTGGATCCGTAAAATGAATCAGCCTCCACACAAGTTGGGTGGCAGGACTCCCCCTCCCTGACTGCTTTCTCAGCACGTTCATTTCAGCCCATCCACTCCCTCCCTCCCCCGGGCTGAGGACGGAACTCGGGGCCTTGCGCATGCTAGGCAAGAGCTCTGCCACTGAGCTAAATCCCCAATCCCTCAGCCCACCCACTTTTAAGAGGGCAGTGTTTGTGGTAGAGTCTGCTGTGTGCCCACCAAGCCTTGGCTCAGGGTTTCCCCTTGGGCACAGGATTGGACTACATATCCCAGCCTCCTTTGCAGTTAGGAATGACCACATGACTGAGCCCTGGCCAATGGACTGTGAGCTCCTGTGACATGCCCCGCCCCTGCCCTTTTAGCCTGGGCCATAAACATCCTTCCAAGCCCTGCTCCACACTTTCCTCTCTCCCTTCCACCAGATTATTGCAGAGTGGCAAGGCCCTGGAGGATGACAGGGCCACCAAGTAAAGGGCTACTTCCACCAGCCCACAGCAGACTGTAAGGGGGACAGGAACCTTGTATTTGGGGGCTGTTTGTTGTAACATTGTGACCAGTCCAGCATCTTTATCACATCCATCCAGGGAAGGTTTCTTTGTTTTTAAAAGAATTCGTCTTAGGTCCCCTTGAAGCTAGCAAGCTCTTCCACTACCTTTGGCCCAGAAGCCTGAAGCTGGGGCCTCCCACCCCCAAGCCTTGTGCCTGCCTGAACCCCACAGCATCTTCTGCAGGGCCCTGATTCCTGGGGAGTCTGGCTTCACCCCTTGCCCTCAGGCCCCACCGAGCCCTCCTCATTGCCCCTGGCCTGTAGCTCCTGGCCTTCTTCCAGTGCTTGGCCCCCCATTTATGGGCCATTGTTTGGGGTCCAAAGACCAGAGTTCAGGGGTCAGCTGTATTTTTTTCCTTCCCTGACAGCTCCCTGAGGACAGCGGGGCTGGCTCCCTGCTGAACACTCTCCTGCCAGCAGACCAGTGCACAAGGGCTGCTTCGAAATGCTGGGGCCTTTGCAGTTCCACAGCGTGGATGGCTCAGATAGGGTTGCTCCCTGGATCCCAGCGGCATGGGATGGCTCTTTTCTTACAGGCTCTAGAAGGGAAGAGGGCCAGAAGGGTAGAGGCCCAGAAGGGTAGAGGCCCTGATTCTCTGCCTCCCTCTGGTCCCGTTTTCTAGTCTCCTGCCCGGATTCTGCTGGAGACTGAGCCAGAAGTCTCACTGTGGGAAGCCCCTTCCACCTCTCTGCTCAGAGGGAAGGGCACTTTCCACCCCTTAAATAATTACAGTGGTCGCCAAACTACCGGTTACCAAACCCACCAGCCTTTGGTTATCTTCCCAACAATCGGAACAGTGGCTGTTCTTGCTGTGTGTACGAGGGGCCCCACACTAAGCCACTTACATCCTAGATTTCACCGTCCTTCACACCAGCCCTGGGAATGGAGGCCGTCACTACCCCCATTCTACAGATGAAGAAGAGGTTCAAGAGCCTCCAGCACATCAGTCCCCAGGGCTGCTGCCTGCCAGGAAGGTGCACTGTGTCCATCATGGGAGAGAGAGCTGCTGCGGAGGGACAGGAAGGCAGCTCCCAGGCCCTGGAATCCTGGGTCCTCCACCTCCCTGTTCCCTACCCAGCCTCCAGCTCCTGAGCTCGTCCCCCTCCCTCCCCGCTTCCAGCATCCAAAGCTCCTGTGGACTCTGCTGGGCTTCTCCTGAGCACACCCCGTGAGCTCTGCCTCTCCCAGGTTGTGTGCTCACTTTGCAAAACAGCAGAAATTTATAGCCCAAGTAATTGATCACGGTGCTTCAGCCTCCCTCCATCTCACTGGGCCTCCTAATTCCCTTCTCCCAGCTCTCCCCTCGCTTTCTGCTCAGCGCACCATCTGTGGTGTCAGAGGAAAGAAAGCCAAAAAGGGAGGGAGGGTTCTAGTCCTAGTTCTGCCAATTATGAGTCACATGAACCTCAGTTTCCCCATCCGCCAAACAGAGGAGCTAATAATACCTGCTCCCAAAATGCTCCACTAGGTGCCGGCGCACAGTATGCGTCCACACTGGGTGACCACTGCCTGGGATGGGGACCCACTTTCCAGATGGGGCCACAGGGGCCCAGAGAGCTTGAATCATTCACTCAGAGTCGCACAGCTGGTAAATAGCAAAACCCAGGGCTCGAACCCAGGTCAGTGGTGCCCCAAGTCCAAACCATTAGACTACACTGCCTCCACCAATTTTAGGACCAATCAGAAAAGATGTGATCCTTGTCCTGCCCAGGCTGGCTGACTTTAATTCACTTCATACAGGGGATGGAGCAGAGGCCACGGACAAAGGCGATGGTTTGGGAACCCTAGCGTGCTGGCAGGGTGGAAGGAAACTTCGCTTTGTTTCTATCACAGCGCTGGCCCCTTCTTGCCATCAGCCGTGTGGACAGGGGCCTTGCACCAGCTATGCTCCCGCACCTGCTGGGGAAAGCCCAGAGAACCTTCCAGAATGCCCCACAAAAGGATTCCAAAGACCACCAGAGGATGCACCAGGCCTGGGAGGGGCCTGGCTGGGACTTGCTAGGGGGCCCCTTCAGTGTTTCCCTGGTGGCTGTCCCTTGCCCTTCGGTCATCCGGGAGGAGGGCTGACAGGGGGCCACAGGCCCTGCATTCCCGGCCTGGCTTTGTCCCTGCCCCTGCACATCTGTCTCTCCTGGCCTCCAGCCGCAGGTAGGATTCGCTTCCTTCCCGGGCACAGCCCCGGAGGCGGAGGCCGAGGACAGCTCTGCGCTCGCCGCGCATCCAAGGGCGCTCAGCGGGCAGCGGCCCAGCGGCCCCGTTCCCGGTCCCGGGGCTGCACCCGGCGGGGCTGGCCGCGGCTGGGGGGCGGCGGGCACGTTCGGTCCCCAGCCCCGCCGGCTGCCTGCTCCCGCCTGGCTGGCGGAGATGAGAGCCGGCTGCAGGGCTGGGAGCGAGGCAGTAGCAGAACAAACAGAATTTTTTTTTGCAACTAGAGGGGGAAGCACAGAGCTAAAAATAAAACGAAAAGATCAGTATCTGTCAGCCTGACAGCTGATTGGCTGCGCGGAGATGCATATAATTACCAGCCACCGGCGCCGGGTGGCAAAGCCGGAGAAACTGCTGAGACGAGGTTAGGATTTAACCTTTCAATTCTGGAGCCACCGGAAAGCGAGGGGAGGACGACGCGCGCCGGGGCTAACGAGGCCGGGGGCGGGCGGGGGCGGGCGGCGCCGAGGCCGGGCCAGGTCCCCGGGGCTCCCGGGAAGGCCCGGGCCCGGCCGCCTCCGCCGTCGGACTGGGCGCGCCTCTGATTGGGCGGCCCGGAGGCGGGGGTCCCTCTCCCCGCCCCGCCGGCGGGGGCGTGTTCCGGGAAGCCGGGGTCTCCTTGGGCGGGAGCGAGGGGGCTTCTGGCGCCCTGGGCCCCTCCGGTCCTCACCCACGTTCCACCACCTGGCCCTGCCTGGGGTCGGTCCCTGCAACCCATCCCGGGGCCCCCTCCTTCCTGCACCCCGAGTCGCTGCCGTTCCCGGTTGTTTCTTGCCCCATCTGGGGGGTGGGGAGAGATTTCTGCCCCTCTGGCTTGTCCCGGGTCCCAGGGGATAGACCAGAACCGTAGGACTGGAGGGGTGCTGCTCTCACTGAACCCCAAAGCCTTCGCCTGTAAGATGGGGTGGCAATGGCTGGCCCTTCTGACCCTCAGGAGGTGCCAGAGGTGCTTTGGCCCACTGTGGCCCCTTGGTTCTCCTGCCCACACCAGGAGTCAGGGCTCTGGGCTCTGGAAGAGCGGGAATTGCTGCCCTCTCTCATAGCACTGGTCTGCCCAGTGCTAAGGTTTCTGCCCTCTGCCAGGGTGACGGTGGAGACCAAGTGAGCTGGCATCTGCCCTGTGATCCTGTGAAGCTGCGCTGCTGGGGAGGTGGAAAGAAGGGAAGCTCTTGCAGCTGCTGAACCACCTCCACCTTTCTCCCTGCCAGGCCTTTGTCCAGCTGTGGCCAGGCTCCAGACTCCTGTCCTCCTCTTGCTCTGACCCTGTCCGTCCCTATCTCCTTTGGCATCCCTCCCTGATGCCCAGGTTCTGGGTTTCTGAGCCTACCTCGGCCCTGGTTGTTGGTCTTGCACACAGGACTGTGAGCTCCAGGAAGTCAGGAACAGCTGTATGGCAGTGCCTGGCAGGGAGGGAGCATGGGACCCTCTGCCCTGGGTCTGGGGAGCCAGGTAGAGGCAGGAACCTTGTTGGCCCCTTGCCCAGGCTCAAGGCAGGCAGTCACCTCATTTGGTGGGGGTCCATCTCTTGCCAGCACATCACAGGCCCCCAAAGGCCACAGAGTGCCCGGCCTGGCCTCTGGGCACTGATGCCCAGGGCAAGCTGCCCTCATGTGCCTCTTATGCAGCAAGCATGGTCCCAGCCTGTGTTGCCTACTTCTAGGAAATTTCGGGCTTCATCTACCCGATCCTGGCCTCTCCTTCTTGAACGGGGCTGTGGGTGGAGCGGCCACTCAGCACTGGCACCTGGAAAGCCTGGGCAGACCTGCAGGAGACACTGCCCTGAGCTCCCAAGGGGGCGAGATGCAAAGAGCAAGCGGTGAGGGGCAGGAAGCAACCACTCCTGGTCCCCCGAGCCTGGCTGTGTGCCTGCCCACCCTGAGCCCTTGTCAGAGCCCTCAGCAACTCCTAAAACCTGGCACTGTTGTCACCTACATTTTCCAGATGGGGAAACTGAGGCACAGGGTTACGCAATGTGCCTCTGTAGCCAGTGAGGACAGAGCCTGGATCCAGCCACTCGCCTCCCAGCAGCTCCTGCCTAGGGGATACAGACAAGGAGGCAGAGGGACCACCAGGTGACCTTCCGGTCAGGGCAGCAGAGGATGTGTTAGTGAGTGATGTGCAAATCAAGTCCCGTTTGGGGCTTCTTTGAGAGATCTCAGGAGGATTTATACCCGCTTCTCCGCTTCTCCGTCAGGATGTGACAGAGGTGAAACTGGCCCCCTGGGCAGCAGGCTTTCCCCTGGGTTGTGATAACAGAGATGGCAACAGGAGCAGCCCCCGCAGACAGAGTGCTCACCGTGCGCCCAGCGATGGCCTCAGCCACAGCGTGGACACTCATCCTGAGCCTTGCCATAGCCCAGCCCGCACCTTCATCCTTGTCTGATTTCTATAGCAGGGGTCCTAGTCTGTGTGTCTCCACGTTCACTGTCACCTCCTGTTAGGCATGAGCCTGGTGAGGGTCCTAATCTGGTCTCTCCCATTCATTGCTGAGTCCCCTGAAGAGACTAAGGGTCAAGGAGGTCACACAGCTTGCTAGGGGGAAGTCCCAGACTTGTTTAGCTGAAGGAGCTGACTACTACTGCCTCACACGGTCACTCGGTCACTCGAGAGGTCCCCTCACATCCCGAGACTTGCCTGCCATCTTCTAAGTCTTCCACTAAAACCAGTGAAGCAAACTGGATCTTCCCCCACCCTTTCCTTGCTTCCCTGGGAGCTGAGTGGCAGTTGGCCAGCGTGGCTCGGCCTTGGGAAGTTGTTTCTCCTAGAATCACCCAATTTGCCTGTTGTGCACTTGCGGCTCTGGCAGCACATACAGCAGGTGATCACTCTTGCTTCTCTGGCTCGTGGGGTCCCTGGTTCTGGGGTGGTGGGTGGTAGCAAGGATCAGAGACCGTAATGGTTATGGTCGAGAACTGGGCTCTCCCGCTGAGTGACTTTGGGGCCTTCTTTGGCCGTTCTGAGCCTCGGCTTCCTAATTCGTGAAATGGAGGCAGGTCCGTTGAGTTCCTGCGTAGAGAGCACCTCGCCTGCTGCCTGGCCAAAAAAACAGTGCAGTCTGCAAGTGTCACTCGGGGACAAGCATGTGTCCTGAGAAGTGTGTCCTTAGGCAATTTCATCACTGTAGGGTTTTTTTTTGTTTGTTTGTTTGTTTTTGGTACTGGGGATTGAACCTAGGAGTGCTTTACCACTGAGCTACATCCGCAGCCCTTTTTATTTTTTAACTTGAGATGGGAGGTTTTGCTAAGTTGCTGAGGCTGGCCTTGAACTTGAGATCCTCCTGCCTCAGCCTCCCGAGTTGCTGGGATTACAGGCCTGTGCCACCCCACCTGGCTGGGCAGTAGCCTTATGGGCCTTCTGTCCTGTGGGTGGTCCATCATCCACTGAAACATTAAGTGGCGAGTGGCTGACCCACTGTTGCCCCGCCACCAGGGGTGTCCTGCTTGGTGGCCTTTAGAGTTTTCGAGTTTTAATTTGTCCTAATTGAATGTAGGGCCATGTTTCAGTCAATGGCTTTTGTAAATGGAAAATCTCTACCAGGCTCCCCCTCAAAAGACAACGAACCTGACTGGGCTCAGAGAGTGGGAGCAGGGTCCCGGGCTCAGGCAGGAAGGCAGGAGCCCTGGGGGTCATCCCCGCTCCTTCCCTGGGCCCTTTGGTTTTCAGTCCTGAATTCCTGCTCCTGCCCGTCTGGCCCGCAATGATGTTAAGCTTGCTCCTTTTGAAAAACTCGTATTTTCCACTAGCCCTTATCCTCATACTTTAAGAAATGTTGGTTTCTACAAGAATCTTTCCAAACATCAAAGACTGCCTGAGCGCCGCCTCGTGCCCCTCAGAGGGCCGCACCCTGATGCCCCCGCCATGGGGAGGTTGCCCACCATGGTCAGCCCCACGGCGCCCCTGTGAAGTGCTGCTGGCCCGGGATTATCCCAGGGAAGTGAGGACACCAACCCGCTCCAGGTCCTGCAGGAAGCAGGGGCTGTGCACTGGGTCCCCTGTCGCCCTGGTGACCAGAATGGGGCCATGAGCTGGGCAAGCAGATGTACCAGCGGACAGATCGACAGACTAGCATTCTGGCTGCGGGGACAAGGGGGGCCAGCCCTGGACAAGCCCGGGCGGAGGGAAGGCCCCAGGGACAGGCCCCCTCCTGAGGCTTCCCTGGCTGGCGGCTCCCCCTCTCCTGCAGGTTTCTACAAGAAATCCCAGAGTGTCTGCTGCCGTCTGCCAGGCGTCCCTGCGAACCTGCAGACAGGAGCCCACATGCCGTCCCCACGGACACCCGCCAGGGGAACGTGGGCGAGGAGCAGCCAGTGAAGACCTGGGGTGTGTGCCCTGGGCCTCTTCCATCCTGTGCCTCCCAGAGAGCCCATGGCCTCCACCTCTGCGTGGCCTCTGGCTGCTCCCATGGCCCCAGGGCGGTGGTGGGGAAGCCTTGATTACATTTTTTTTCAGTGCAAGGTTGGAACCCAGGGCCACACCCCAGTCCAGTTTAAGAGGCAGATAGGAAGGCAGGTGTCACCTCCGCAAGGCAGCCAGTGCCCTCCCTGTAGGCCCCAGCTTCCTAAGGGAAGTCCCTCCGCTGCTCCCTGCGGCAAGGCCCTTGGCTGAGCAGCTGCGGGCAACTCCTCGCCTGGCCTGGGGACTGTGAGTGGCCCCGTGGCTGGCAGTCCCTGCCCAGGAAACGCCATGCTTGTGATGGGACAGTCTGGCCCTGCATAAAGGTCCAGTGACCGCTGGGGACTCTGAGAGGCTGTAAATAGCACAGATGCCCCAGCCAGAGGGGTTTTGAGAAGCACTGGGCAGAGCCAGTTGGGTGGCATGGGGACAATTTTTTGACATCCCTGTGGCTGCTTGCACATCCCATCAGGGACGTCCTCACAAAGCTGGGTGCCCAGGAAGAGCTGCCTGCCTGTGGGGTCATCCTGTCATTTCCCACCGTGTGACCTGGGGGGCTGGCAACTCCTGCCGTTACCTGGCTGCAGTCTCCCAGCTGCCCACCCACCCAGCCGCGACCTCATCTTGGAGTTCCATGAAGGGAGACGGGTGCCCGGTGAAGCAGGGACAGGGATCTAGCTCTCGGGAAATCCATCTGGGCCCCTCCAGGAAGCTGTCTGCAGCGGGACAGAGCCTGGAAGGGGACACAGGACGGTTAGCACGGCTGGGGCCACCCCTGAGACAGCAGCTCTAGGGTGCCTCGAATAACCTTGAGTGCTGCTCAGACGCAGCTTCTGCTGGGACCTGGGTGGGGGCTCCCAGGTGACACAGATGCTGGATTCTGTCCCACCCTCAGTGCCCGCACTGCGGCTCTGGCCAGAGGGAGGCTGGCTGGTCACCGGTGTCTAGAAGAAGTGATGGTTCCAGAAAAGCGTAGAGCCCTTGCCAGGAAAGACGAAGCAACACGAGGGTAAAGTCATGCTTCTAACACGAGGAGAAGACCTCTGCCTTCCAGGAGCAGGGAGCTTTCTGTTCCCCGCCCACGCGCCCCAGGGACCTGAATGAATGCGGCTTTCTGGGCGCTCCTTCCCTGCCTGGGGGGGGGTTCGCTCTTGAGAGCTGCTGGAAACGAGTTTTCCTGCACCCAGTACCATGCGTGCTTTAAGACCGCGGTTTCTTCCCTCCGAGAAAGAGCCACCCCCAAGGCCCTGGTGTGCGGGGGCAGCAGCCACGAGGGGCACGGAGAAGGCCCCTCCCCATGTCACTGGGCTACCGAGCTGACCAGAGCTGGCACTTCCAAGATTTGGGATTCAGATTTTGGCCCCCAAGTGGGCTGAGGTCCACACCCAGTTCTCGGCTCAGAGCCCTGACCAATAGCATTGATTGGAGGCGTGGGACAGTGGTGGTCTGCGGAAGGCCAGCCCCTCAGCTTGAGGAGGAGCCCAGAGATGGCCCCATCCTAGCATCTTGTCAGAGGCCACCGTCGGACTCTGAATGTTAGACTTCGGAACTGACTGCTGTGCTGTGGTGCTTTCTGTGTCCCGAAGAGGCCGCTGGGGCTTTGATACCAGAGCTCCACAGCCAAAGACTCGTGGGAAATGCTGAATCAAGGCAGCAGCCTCCCAACCGGGCCTCCACCCAGCCTGGGAATCGCCCGTGTGGGAAGCGTCCACATCTCTTGGTACTGACTTTGGCCTTCCAGAGCTCAGCCTGGGGTCTGCATGCCAAGGAACATACTTTGGGAACCCAGTCCACCAAAGGCCTGCTTAACTAAAAACATCTTTCTGTTTGTTTATTAGTCACCTACTGCTGCGTAACAAATTTCCCCAAACTTAACAGCTTAAAACAATAAGCCGTTATTATCTCCCAGTTTCTGTGGGTCAGGAATTCAGACGCAGCCCCACCGGGGAGCCCCACTGTCTCCCTTGAGGTTGCAGACGGGATGTCAGCTGCAGCTATAGTCACCTGAAGGCTTGACTGGAGGTGCAGGATGTGCTGCCTAAACCGCCACTCGCAGGATTGGCGGAAAGGCCTCATCCCTGGCCACACGCATGTCCCACAGTGTTGTGTGACTTCCCTCACATGATGGTGGCTGCGTGGGCCCGGAGTGACAGGTTGTAAGACTGAAGCCCCCAGGAAGTCCTATGGGTTGTGGGGTGAGCCTGCACGGGGAGTGAACACCAGGAGGTGCGAATGCTTGGGAGGTCATCGTGGAAGCTGGCGGCCACGGTAACCAGCACCCCAGCCAGAGTTGGCTCGCAGCCATTTAGTGGACGAGCAGGGAAGAGGAAGAGACCAGGAATCCAGGGGCTGCATCCAGACAGCGGCAGGAATAGGCAGGCCCCCAGGTCGAGCCCTCACTCCTCGCCGCTCAGGGCCACCTCAGCCCCGCTCATCCCTGCCCTTGGGCAGCCAGCGCCACCCGTAGCTCTAAGCTGGGTCACTCATTCCCACGAAATGCATAAGATGATTTTGTTTTGGTCATGACAGCTCCATCCGCAAGAGCAGCTCTGCTTCTGGAGGTACTGAGACAGAACTGGTGATCTGGGTGAGCCGTGCAGAGACAAGGAGAGCGGAGAGGGAACGCGGGATGGGCAGATGCCAACGATAAACAAATAATAAATAGACAAGATGAAATATTCATCTCAGCCCCAGGATGAGGATTAAGCACATTAACAAGACGAGGAGTCGGGGCAGCCGGAGCCCTGCTGCTGTGAAACGTAGCTCCAGGTTGGGACGAAGGGGGCTTCCTGGCTGGGGGTCCCCTTGGTGGCCATTGGCTGTGCAGCCCAGGCAGGCAGGGGGCTCCACAGTCCTCAGCTGCCCATCTGCAAAGGGGGGCGATGGTGACGGGAGGATTCAGAGAGACAACCCCAGTCCCGCCTGGGGGCTCCGGAGTGCAAGGCCGAGGTGGGTCACCAGCTGATGAAGGTTGAGGGACCCTTGGAGAGGAGTTCTGTGGCCTGGAGGGACGCAGAACAGAGTGGAGCCTGAGTCACAGCACAGACATGGTTGCTGCACAGGCCTCCTGCAGGGCTGACCCGGGACCCTGGCAGGAACGCAGCCCTCCTTGGTGGGGCGTGTAGAGGCATGGAGCCTGCCCAGCCCCTTCCTGCCCTGTTGGGGCCTGACTTTCAACACAGGAAGCACCTTGGGTGTGTTTTTGCCTTGGAAGTCTCAACACGTTCCGCAGGGCTTAGAGGAACTCCTAAGCATGCTGACCCAACAAACGGACCAGGCATGGAGATGACATTCAGAAGACAGACTGCAGGAACAGGGACCTGATCCTGCAGCCTGGGCACGGTGCCTGAGCTCCAGGGAATGGGGCATTAGCATCAGGCTAGCATGGAAGCACCCCCGCAGGCTCCAGCCCTCAGAGCTGTGTGTCTCTGGGCAAATGCCTCAACTTCTCTGGGCCCCGGTTTCCCCATACATAAAATTACAAGTTGGGCTTACATTCTGCTTCTCATTCTGCTCTGAGGAGCTTGAAGCTGGCTGGGAGGACCCAGAGCCCTACTGAAACACACAGGGTAGGGTTCCAGACCACCCTTTCCCATCCCATCAGAACAGCTCTGTTTTCTTCTGTTTGCTGTGTTGGTATTCTGAGTAATACTTCATTAGAAGAAGGAGGAAGAAGAACGGGAGAATCATTCCTACAGCAAAACAGTACAGTCTCGAACTTCCCAATAACTGCCCCCCAACACTTCAAGCTTTAAGAGAGTAAGGGAGGGGGCTGGGCTGCGTCAGCCCTGGGTTCAATCCTCCACCTGGAGAGAGGTTGGGGGAGATTTTCGACTTCCAGATGGTTCTCAGTCCTCCAGACTTGACTCTGTTTCTCTTGGCCTCTGCCTCCTGACCTGAGGCCACACAAGAGGTGGGAAAGGCAGGGGCTTGGGTTGGGGCTCCTCGGAGGTTTCAAGTCTCCTCTCTGCGGCATGGAGACCCTGGGCAGGCTGCACGCGGGCTGTGTTGGGATACGTGCTGTGGACATCTTGGCTGCACCCTGGGCACAGGCGGTGACCAGCCCAGCCCAGCCACGGCAGGGTCTCAGTTTGCTCATCTGGGAAGGAAGGACACATTTCCTGCTCCAGCCATATGCAGGAGCCCTGTCTGGGGTGGCTGTGCTGACCCTCCTCCGGGTGCTGGGGCCTCGGCTGCTGCCTCCAGTTGGCCGGGGAGGGCGAGGCTCAAGGTGGCCTCCAGGCTGCAGGAGAGCCCAGGCTGCCATTTGAAACGTGTCCTGTTGGTGGCACTTTGGCGTGGTTCAGGTGTTCTGCTCTTGGATTATATTTGATTTGTACAGGAAAGGGAGTTCTGTCTCCTTCCAGCTAGGTTCCTTTTTACTTGAGGGACTGGGTGCCGAACTGGGCCATCTTGCTCCTCATATGGACCCTTCCATGGCTGTCACTGCCCTCTGATGAGGGCTCAAGCTGAGAGTGGCCCCAAAGTGGCCAGGCCTCTTCGGAGCCTGGCAGGGCCTGCTTTTAGTGGGGGGGTCCCCTCTCCCTGACAGAAGGTGCTAACCTTTGTCTTCTCCCTGAACTCCCCGAGCATTGCTTCCTCCAGGAAGCCCTCCCTGCTTAGTCAAGCAGCTCGGTTCAGACCCTGCCCCTGGGAGGTCCATTCAGTGGGCCCCTATCCCATCCTCACACAGGAGGGCTGCCCGGTGTGATTTTCAGGCCTGGGCTAGGCAGAAGGCCCTGGGTGGTGGGGGAGCTCTGGAAATGTCCACGTAGTATCCTGTTGATTCTGGGCCAGTCTCCTGACTGGGTCGCTCAGAGCCTGAGAAGAACCTGGGCAGCAGCCACCCAGCTACATCCTCCCAGGGCCCACAGGCTGGAGCAAGGAGCGAAGGGGTTAAGTGTTTCTGTGGCTGTTCCCTCTTCCGGGGCTGCAGCAGGAATGTTTGCAATGCGAGGCTGGGAGGGAGGGAGGCCAGTGGAGGTGGGGACCGCAGGCCCGAGGGCCAGGCTCCCCCGTTGAGCAATAGCCCTGCTGGTTCCTGTAACTCCAACCCCTCCCTCTCTTCCCGCCCTGCTGGCTTCTTCCTCCCACAGCTGCAGAGGGAGGTGGAGGATTGGAGGCTCTAGAGCTGGAGGAGGTGAAAGAGAGGACTCCCAGAGAGACAGGAAAGGGGTTCAGGAAGCTCAGCCATCCAGCCCAGAGATAGTAGGGCCTTGCCCAAGGTCACACAGCAAGACAGCAGTGAACGGGCCAGAGCAGTGGGTTTGGCTCTTTTTGTCCCCATGGTACCAGACTGCAACTCACACACACACACAGTGGAGGTCACCTTGCCACCCAGCTGGGGAGCTCTGAACCACAGGCTAGGGGCCCCTACACCCTGACCTGGCCTCTTCATCCAAGCCTCAGGATCCCAGAAAGCGTGGCCATTCCCTCTGGGTGGGGTACGCTCCCCACTCACCTCCCCAGCCCTGCCACTGCCCAGCCAGCCCTGGGGTCCACTGTCCCTTGCCTCCAGGAGTGTGAGGTACAGGCATCAAGGCCTGCGCTTGCTCTCCCTCCCTTCCAGCAAGGACCTTCCTGGGTACCAAGTATTCCAGTGGGCTGGCGGAAGCTTCTTTCTGTACAGCACACATCCTTGTCAAGTGAGTGTCCCTGACGCTGTGGGAGGAGTGACTCCCTCTGCCAACAGGCTTTACAGGCAGACAGCCCCCTTCCCTTGCTGGCCCCACCACCGTCTAGCTTCCTGGCTTTGGCACCTCTCCCTGTGCCTCAGTTTCCGTGTCTGTATGGTGGGCTTCAGGGAGCTGGGGTGGGGTGGGCCTGGCCACCCCCAGGGTTTGTGGAGGCTCCAAGTCACTTGCCTCTTCCTGGTGCCCCAGGCACATGGTCAGTGGGAGCCTGCTTGGGTGTCCTGGGCCTGGCTTCAGCAGCCTGGGGCAGGGGAGGGCTGTTGGGCCGCCGCCGCTGTGCCTGAGCCAGCAGGGATGTTCTGCGACCCCACCGGTGCAGGGAGGAGGCTCAGGAAGGCCCCGCCCACAGCGCCAAGCCCCGCCCACGTCCCGCCCCAGGGTTTATTGAGCACTTACTGCGAGAGCCCCGCTCTACGGGGTGGATCACAGCCCACGGCCTCCCTAAAGGGGCGGCATATTGATCCCCCTCGTCTGGAATAAGTGTGCCGAGGACGGGTGACCTGGGGTTAGAGGGATGAGCCCCGGTGTCACAAGATGGAGGGGCAGATGTTCCCAGCTCGCGGAGGGGGAGCTCCGGGGCCTCTCCAGGGCTGCCAGCCCTGGGGCCAGGACCCACAGCACTGCCCCTGGCTCCCTGTCGGTGGCTCCTTGGCGGCTGGGAAGGCCCCTGAGGACAGATGGACAGACAGAGGGCGATGTCTCCCCCTCCCCAGGACCTGCGGGCTGTGTGGCATCGCCACCTCCTCCCGGAGCCTGTTTCCTTTAAGAAAGCAGAAGATTGATTTCCTGGCAGGCTGCGCGAGGCGCCCGTCCAAATGGTTTGCATGTCTGCATTTTTTACTGCTCCGTTTAATATGTATGCAAATGCCGGCCTGCCCGCGCGGCTGCAGTCACACGCGGCGCCCCATTAAAGCGGCCGTCCCGGGCGCGCGCCTCATTCCAGGCGACGGGCTCGGCGGCCCTGATAGATGGGGTGCGGGGACGGAGACAAATGACGGGCTTTGTAATTTCTTTCTCTTTTTCGGGGGGGGGCGAGCAGGGGGGCTCCAGCCTGCAAACCCACAGAGGAGATTTAAATATATGCAAAATTGTTTGTGGGATTTGGGGGGCGGGGTGTAGAAACCTGAGCCGGGAGGGGCCCTGGGGTTTTCCTGGTGGCCTCAGCTGGGGGCTGCAGCAGAGCCTTGCAGAAGGCGGCCAGAGAGCCCCAGAGCTCCTGAAAGCAGGCGGCCTGGGGAAGCAGGGATTCGGCTGCAGAGAAAGGAAAATGCGGGCTATTTCCAGACCACTGTTCCCAGCCCAGCCCACTTCCTTTCCCTGGGTTTCCAGGGCTGGCCACTTTGTAGGCATGATGTCATCCTAAGCCTCACACTCACTCTAAGAGGTGGGCCAGGATCACCCATTGTGCAAGTGGGGAAACTGAGGTTTGGCGACAAGTTCAAGGATCACAGAGGTAGTGGGAGGAGAGTTGGAACTCTGGAGTCCCATCTGTGACCCCCCACGGTCCTCAGTCATTTCTCTTGCTCTGTGGAGTTTATTCCCAGCCATATGGGGTGGGGGTGGGTTTGGGGGGGTAGGGTCTGGGGGCACACACTCAATCTGCCCAGCCAACCCCACACCACACCAAAACCCCCAGCCTGCCAGGACTGAGCCCCTGAACTTTCAGTGTTGTTAAGCCTCAAATCCGTGGTACTGGTGATAAAGGGATCTGTCCTAGTTTCTAAGGACTTGGTGACCTGGAGGGCACTGCAAGGGCAGAATTGTTCAGAGAGGAGGCCTGGAGAGAGGGCCTGGGGTCTCAGCCACAGGAGACCGACTGCACTTTTGCATGTGTGCGGGTGAGTGTCCTGAGACTGTCAGCAGTGTGTGCCAGGGTGTGCGCCGGACTGTGCGTGTGCGGGGTGCAGTGTGGATCCACATGTCGGGGTGAGCAGGGCAGTCCAGATGCTTTCAGCTGCAGAACGGCCGTGACGGCAGTGACACTTGGCAAGAGCTGGAGAAGTGGGAGGTGAGGATCCTGCAGGCGGCCCCTGACACTGGGTGTTGGGGTGCAGCACCTACCTGATGGGAGAGCCCAGAAATTCTGCAAGGGAAGCTCACCTCCTCTCCCATGAAGCTCTGTGTGTGTGTGTGTGTGTGTGTGTGCCAGGCCAGTGTGACAGACACTCCTCAATTGCAAAGAACTGGCTGGAGGGCTGGGGAAGGGCCTGGTGCCTCTGTCTCTCCCATCAGCCCTGCAGGTCCCCTGGCGCTAGCTAGGAGAACTGTTGGGGAGCTGGGCGCCTCTCTGGTCTGCACAGCAGAGGTCCCTCACACTGGACCTCCCTGAGGCCTTGTCCCAGCGTGCCCCTCAAGATCCATGAAACCCTCTGAGCCTGGCCCTGCTGACCTCCCCTCCCCCACCTCTGGTCCTGGAGTCCCAGGAACTGGCTCTCCGGAGGGCTCCTGGACCATCGGGATCCCCATCTCCCACCCCGCCCCTGCTCCACGCCTTCCACCTCTCACACCCATCTGGTGCTGGCTTGTGTGTTTGTCCAGCTGCCTGACCACAGGGATATCAGCCCCCAGAGAGCCGGGACCTTGCCCCACACTTGGGGGCATTCCTGGTCCTCACTTCACCCCAAGGCTCACCCTTTGGGCCCACAAAGCCCAGCCAAATTGGGACCCTAAGTCCCCTTCAACTCACCTGTTTGCAGAGAGTCAATCCCTCTTGTGGGCCTTGCCTTGGTGTCCCCAACCGTCACAGTGGTTAATGCACTGTGCTCCCTGCAGCCCCTACGTGCATCACTGCCTTCAGAAAGATCTCTCACTGAGAACCGGCTGCCCCTCTCTGCATGGCCCCACGCTCCTCTGGAGCATCCCTGGAAAGCCAGCCCCTTACCCACAGGCCCTGAGCCTGGTGACCCCACAGGACAGGCAAGGAGCCCCAGGTCTCCTCCCCAGGGGCAAGCGCTGTGCTTCTCCTTCCCCCACTGCAGGAGGGCAGGACCTGGGCTCTTCAGGAGGGGTCTCCCAGGCTCGGTGAGGGCTCCTACTCCAGGTCCTGCTGGGGGAGGGTCCCACTGGCTTCCCCAGATGGTTGGGCCAGGACCTGGGCTAGAGCCATCGTGGCTCTTGCTGATCTTGCCAAAGGAGCTGTAACCGCCTGCCCTCCCCCTCTTCCCTTGGCACTCAGGGCAGGCATTGGTGCCTAGCGGGGTGACGGGGCGGTGGGAAGTCGCCTGTGTTCTGGGGGCCGCCGGAGGCTGGGCTGGGAGCAGCTGCTGAGTGCAGTGACCGTATTTTCCTGAGCTGAGAAATGAGGACACCGGGTGTATGAAGGCTTTCTCTGATTGTTCACGCAGGAAGGCAGGAGCCTTGCCAAGCTGCGAAAGCCAAAGCCTGCTCTTGAGTAGCAGCTGACGTGACAAAATCGGGGCTTTGCTGGCAAGTGATGATTTAACTGGACTAATATTTTGGGGGGCACCTGGGCCATCCTTGACCTCGTGGGATCAAAGCAGGCACAATCCCAGCCTACCAGAGCCGGCACGAGGAGAGTGCCGCTCACAATCAAGTCCTGTGAGCTCCTGGGACAAGGGTGTGTGGGGTCCGGGGGCTTTAGGGACTCCCAGGTGGACAATCAGGGGAGGGGTGTCCAGAGAGACTTCCCTGAAGCAGTGCTGTTTAAGGTGATTCTGAAGCCACTCAGGAGGGAAGCATTGAGGGGTGGTGGCTGGCTAGGTGGAGACTCACAGTCCAGGCAGGGCAACAGCAGGCGCTGAGGGCTGGGACTCAGGAGGGCATTTGAGGGACAGGAGGGCTCCCTCAACTAGGACGAGATGAGTGAGGGGATGGCAGGGGGGGGGTGGTAAGTCCCAGCACCATCCAGCAGCCGTGGTACATTTCCTGTTGCCCATGAGGAGCCATGCAGGGTCCCACGCAGGGTGCTGGAGACACTGAGGACAGGGAGTTGTAGGAGACACTTGGCCGGTGCTCACTGTATGCCAAGCGCCACGCTGGCCATTTCACAGATAAAAAGAAAGGCACGGGGGAGTGACTTATCCAAGGTCACCCAGCTGGCGGGCAGCAGAACCGGAACTCCAGCCTCGGGGCTCTCGTCCTGCATGTCCTGCAGGTGTAACCAGACGGCACCCCTGACTGACTCTCGGGGTCCTGCCCCCTCACCACTCAGTGTCCCAAGCCTGGGTGGTGACTCCAGATCACAGGATCAGCCAGAGCTGGAAAGACCCAGCCCATTTCCCTTCCGGCTTAGCAGGGGAAGTAGGAGTTGCTTACTGGGGCACGGGTCACACTACCCATGCCCTCTGCTTCCTCCAGCAGAGACAGGTGCAGGGGACTGCAGGACCCGGGCGTCCGAAACCTTGCCCTTGCACCTTCCCTGGCTCTTACGGAAATGCAGATCCAAACAGCTGATGAGGGGCAGGGGGGGGGGGTGGAGTCCCTGGCCAGCGCTGGCCTGGTGTGTGAGAGGCCCTGGGTTCCATCCCCAGCACCAGAAAGGAAAAAAAGCAAATCCGAATCCAGAAAAACCTAGCATGAGGTCTTGCCTCCAACCCACTACCGCTCGGAGGAAGCAGAGGACACCAGAGCGCCCTGGTTGCTGAGAATGATGTCGGGAACGCAGGATGATGGTTCCTAAAAAAATGGAAAATAGAATTACCATGTGATCTAGCGTTTCCACATCTGGTTACAGACCCGAAAGATCGAAAGCGGGGTCTCGGAGAGAGATGTGCGCATTCCTCTTCCTGGCGGTAGCTAAGACAGGGGAGCAACTCGATTGTCCTTGAACGCATGGATAGACAGACAAACTCTGTATGGACCTCCCCGGGAAGACACCCGGTCCTGATGGAAGGGAATTTGACACCCCCAACAGCATGGATAGAGCCGGAGGCCAGGATGCTAAAAGAAGCCAGGGCCAAAACAAGACACACCGACTGATTCCACTCCACGAGGGACCTAGAGTCAGAATCACAGGGACGCAAAGCAGAAAGTGCAGCCGGGAGCTGATGAAAAGGGTCCTGTGGGTGGGTGGTATGGTGGCACCACGGTGTGAATATACTTAATGACCCTGATCTATCCACTTAACAATGGTTAAGATGAGTCGGGCATGGAGCAGCGCACACCTGTGATCCCAGTGACTGAGGAGGCTGAGGCACGAGGATCCGCAAGTTTGAGGCCAGTCTTGGCAACTTAGCGAGGCCATGTTGCAAAACAAAATAAAAAAGACTGAGGATGTAGCTCAGTAGTAGAGTACTCCTGGATTCAATCCCCAGGACTGAAAAAAAAAATGTTAAGATGATAAATTTTATGTTACATGCATTTTTCTATAGTTCAAAAGAAACTATTCCTGGTTTTCTCAAGTTACTGACAGTGGGCTTTCTTTTAAGTTGCATTTGTAGGGGACAAAATGCTGGTGCTCCTGGACAAGGGACCTTGCCTTTCTGAGCCTCAATTTCTTCATGATAAACTGAGGACAATAACGGTGGCTTCCTCCCAGGGTCATTGTGACAGATCCACACCGCCTCCACGGTCCTCTGCCCAGCAAGCAATGTCCAGTCAGCACTCAGAGAGAAAACCCCTTACTTGGCCGTGTGCGCAGGGAAATGCAGGCCTGGAGGAGTCAAGAGATTGTCCAAGGTCGCTCAGCACTCCCTAAACTGAGCCAGGAGTGCCCTCAGGACCAGGGCCTGCCCTCAGCAGTCTCTGAAATGCATTGTATCAGTCCGCGGTGCTATGTTGTGCTGTAGTAACAAATGAGCCTCACTCCAAAGGGCTTTAACACAACAAAAGTTCATCTTGCACCCAGCGAAGCCTTCAGCGAGTCCATGGGGTTCCTCAGGGCACTTGCCCTCCAGGAAGGCTCAGAGGTCCAGGCCGCCTCCACCTCCCAATCTCCGAGGTGGGGAAAACACCATCATGTCTCTTCGTCCCACAGTCCACAGACATGACGTCATCCCACTGCACAGGTGGCAGGTCCCAGAAAGGGAGCAAATCCGGTTACGATGAGTTCTAGAAGTTTCTGCCCACAGCGAGGTGACGTAGGTGCCCCCTCAAATATAAACAAAGGCTTGCTCTTCTCCCTCCTAGCAGGCCGCCTGCTCTGCCTGCAGGTGTGGAGAGCCAGCCCCTCTTGGGGGTGTCAGGCGGCCGCGCTCTGCTGCTGGAGGTGGGCATTGCCACTGATGTGCTGTGCGACTTCCCCTGGGCCCGCTTGAACACTTCCATGGTGCAGTGCCTGGAAACAGAACTGGCCAAAGCACATGGCTGAGGAGAGTCGCTGGTGGACCTGGAACTGCAGTTCGGGGACCAGGGGAGGAGCAGCAAGAACAGGGGCCGTGTCCGCTTCAGCTCTGGGCCCCAGCACAGGGGCCAGGTGGCAGACGGAAAGCCAGTTGCAGGCAGGTCCACCAATCCCCACAGCAGCCCAGCGAGCAGCACGGAGCCCGTCCGGGCCTGCGCCCCTTGGGTTCCTGCTCCCTGCTCCCCGCTCCCTTCTAGACGCCTCAGGGCGCCTTTCTTGACCAGAGTTATCCCAAAGGTGCTGCCAGGCCTCCCAAAACTTTGAGCAAGTGTCTGAAAACCTCTGTCACTTCCTGGAAACTCCGAGGGGGATGACCGGCGACCGCTCAGTTGGGTAATAAGCCCGTAATAATCCGCCAGCGTGTTTTTCGTGTGGGATTCTCCCATCTGCCTCGTCTCTCCGCAAGAGCTTCTGGGTATTAACGCGGTTTCATCTTGTCCTCTTAAAATTTTTCTTTCCTTTTTGGGGATCACAACACCACGGTTTCTGAAAACACCGCACACCCTCACTGTAGAACAAATAAGTAAATCTGAGCAATATCAAAACTATGAGCCCGGAGGCAAAAATATCACCAGTGCCCCACCCAGGACTGGCTCTGGAGAGCATCGGGCAAGTGCCCTGACCCAGTGTCCCCTCTAATGATGGGGACAATGGGGCTCTGTCTTCTTGCTGAAGTGGGGTGCGCGAGTCACCGCAGGGGTCTGAAATCTGCACCTCTCTTCCCCTCGCAGGGAAGAAGCGAGCAGCCCCCACCCTTCACGGGTCCAGTCGTGGGAACAGGGTTTGGGACCAACTAAGCTTCCCCAAAGAAGGTTCTGCCTGCTCCATGGGTCGCGGGTGCCCTCGCCCTCCCCACGGCCCAGGCTGGCCTCTGCTCTGCGTTCTGTAGGGGAGGAAGAGCTGCGACTCAGGACCAGCCAGAGTAGGCAGCGTGGGGGACAGTGCAGCCGGGAAGCCCCGGGCAGTGCAGGTGTCAGGGAGAGAGGCGGAAGGAACCCAAGGAACCCTGCTTCAATGCCTGGAGGACAATATCCAGCAGTGGGTGACAGACATGGCAAAAGGGCCCGGCTGAGGGACAAGTGCCTGCTGCAGCAGCAACATGGCACCGTGACTGCCCTCGGTGATTCCTGGGTGTGGTACCCCGCCATCCCCAGCATTTGTGAATCTTTGTGGCTGCCCCAAGAACCCCTGCAGATGGTTTGCCACTGAACAAGAGCAGGAGGGTGACAAGAGCCAAGGAGACAAGAGAGACACTGGCGCAGGGCGTGGTGGGGCAGCGCAGGAGGCTGACATGCGGGTCATGAGTTCAAAGCCATCCTCAGCAACTTAGCAAGGCCCTGTCACAAAGGGCTGGGGGCGTGGCTCAGTGGTTAAGCACCCCTGGGTTCAATCCCTGGTGGCGAAAACAACAAACAAACAAAAACCAGTGGCGTGGGTGGCTGCGTGGCTGCTTCAGGGGAGTGGGGCCATGTCAGAGCGGGGGTTTTGGAGGCAGCTGCACTGGAGAATGACCTGGCTTTGTCTCATGCTGACTGTGTGGCCTTGGGCAAGTTGCTTGCCGGCTCTGAGCTCCATTCTCCCCATCCACTGTGTGGGTACTGGCCCCGCCCCCCATGGGCTTGTTGTAGGGACAGAGCTCAGTCCCCAGGCTGAGTGCATCTCTGCTCTTAGTGATGCCCGGAGTGGCGGCCTGGGGAGCTGAGTGGTGGCTCCTGACCATGACAGCAGTGGTTTCAAACAGCCTGCTCACACTCCTTCGCATGCTTTTTCCTGTCTCTGCCTGGGTTCTTTTATTTTTCTCAAAGTAAATCTTACTCAAGTCATCAATATTGAATGAGGCAAGGGAGGGCCTGTAAGCCCCTGCCAGGCCCTCTGTCCCCTACTCCGTGCTCCCTTGGGTCTAGGAAACGCTTGAACAGCACTGCTTTAGACCACAAGGGTGTATGGGGCTGGATTGGTGGCTCAGCGGTTTCGGCGCTTGCCTGGCAAGCACGAGGACCCGGGTTCAAACCCCAGCACCACGTACACAACTAAGTGTTGGAGCAACTAAGGCCACGTGAAAAACTAAATAAAGTTGTTAAAAAAAATAGAAAAAAGGGTGTCACTGACCACTGAAGTGATAGCAGACACAGGGCCAGAAGGGACCGTTTTCCCAGGGCTTTTCTTCCCTGCTTCCTGCCCAGTAAAGGTAGAAGAACAGAGGCAGACAATGCCCTGAGGCCGGAGGGCAGGAGACCCCAGATGGCTCCCTTGGATCTGGTTACCTCCTCCTTCTTGTCACCTGGCCAGTGCACCCCCCTTGGCACCATCCAGTCACCTGATCTGGGGCAAATCCACACGGCGAGCCTCAGTTTCCCCATCTGTAGCATGGGGCAGCAGTCAGACTCAGATCAGAGCAGGGTGTGGGGAGGATGGAAGGAGCCAGTAGGGCCCTGGTCCTGCTCCTGGCATTAGTGAGTGACAGATGAGTCACAAAGCTGCTGTGGGGCACAAGAAGATGGACCTTCAGGAGGTGAGGGCTGTCACTCGCAGAGGACAAAGGACAGATGGGGCTAAGCTCAAAGGGCAGGCCTGTCACCAGGCCTCCTAGCCCACAAGGGTAAGGCCAGGGGAGCGCTCCCCTCCGTCTGCAGCGTCCCCAGAGGACCCCAAAGCTCTGCAGAGGAGCAGAAAGGGTCTTCCGGGCTGTGGGCGCCAGGGTTGGGGGGAGGGGAGGGGTTTGGGTTACTCGAGGGGGAGGGGCTGAGCAGGAACCCAGCGGGTCCCTCCTCCAGCGCTGGCGGGGACAGCCCCCTCCACCTGCCCGGCTTGCAGAAGGGACGCGAGGCGGGTGTGACCTGTGCACCTGGGTTCTGTGAGGGGGCTTTTTCCGAGTCTTCGCTCCCATCCTAGGAACTTAGCGCCTCCCTGTAGAGTGTGTGCCTCAGTCCCCCTGTGTGCCTGGTGGGCTGGGGCACAGTCGGAGCTGGAGCCGCCCGGACTCCCGCAGAGCCGGCCCTGCAGAGCGGGGTTAGCCCCGCCCCGCCCCGCGTGGGGGAAACCGGGGCTTGTTTGGGGCTGGGGACCGCGGAGCCGGCCTGGTTCCGCCTCTGCCTTCCCCAGCCCTCTGAGGAAGATTCCTGTGATCCCTGTTGGGGGTGCCAGACTGCCAGCGACGACAGCAGCGTGGGCTTTTTTTTAATCCTAGCCTCACTGACTTATGTGATTATTCTTACTTAAGGCAGAGAAGAAACCCAGATTATGGCAGCTGGTCACCTCGGGGTGGCGGCCCCTCCTCACCTGCCAACCTGAGGAGGAGAGGGGCCAGGAAGCCAGGAAGCCAGGGGACGCTGGGGAGAAGGACGAAGGGGGAGGGAGGACCGGAAGGGTGGCAGGGGCAGAATGGGGGTGGGGAGGG
>PVKS010025325.1:0-30004 GCA_004027875.1 Aplodontia rufa
GTCAGAAATCGTCATCACAACACATGCTACATTGACATGAGGACTAAGTTAAGCTAACTGCAGTTGAGACTCAGATACAGAACTTCTCTCCTTTGCTTTACCTGTCTAAAGGCAAACAAAGGCTTACATTATCCTCTAAGGAAGATGCCCCACTGTACCAAGGAGAGAAGGATTACAATTGTCACTGAAGACAGGGAACAGCAAGAAAAACTTGTATCAATGGACCTTAATAACAGTTCTTATCTTATATTACCTTACCCATATATTTCCATAGTTCTTACTCACTTGAAGGCAGCTAAAACCACAAAATTATAAAACTAAAATTATTTTAAAGATGTAATTGGAGTGCTGGAGCAGTGGCTCAGCAGTTACAGAGCTTGCCCAGCATGTGCAAGGACCTGGGTTCAAACCCGAGCACCACATACACAACTAAGTATCAGAAACACAGAACCCAGATGAAAAACTAAATAAAGTTGATTCATTCTTATTCTCTCTCTCCCTCTCTATCTCTCTTAAAGAAGAAGAGGAGGAGGAGGAGGAAGAGGAAGTGGTGGTAGTGATAGTGGTAGTGGTGGTAGTGGTCGTAATTGGGCTTTTCTAGAATCATTTCCAAGGTTTTTGCAGGATTAACACACAGGGATTTCCTTATATTGGCTGAGGTAGTGGGGTCCTTTCTTTAATTGGTTGCTGTGAATCTTGTTTTAATGAGCCCATTTGAAAGTCTGGTAGTTTGATTCTTCGGAAGCTAGCTCCCGGAACTCCAATCTGCTTTGGTCAGTCCAAACAATAGCCTCCCATAAACTGCTCAACAAGCCTCAGCCCTTTTTCCTTATTTCCTTAGGGGATAAACAGCCCTTGAGTCTAACCTGTTTAATTCTACCCAACCTATTTTCTATAAGCCCCAAAGCATGTAAGTATTCCCTTAAAAAATCCTTTACTGTCATTAAGTATCATTTTGCCTACTATGTACCAATATGCCTTCACTATAAGCCCCAGATCTGCGTATTCTTTCAAAGAGAAAGCAAAACTTTTCTACAAGGGGGGAAAAAACCTGAAAATGACATATGGCTACAGCAGACATTTATTATGAATCTGCATATTTTTACAATTTTCAGGGTTAATTTTATAATTTGTAAAATATAAATACACAAAATCTCTTCCTTTGTTCAACATTTTTCTTTCTTTCTTTTTTAGGACTTTCTAATTTTCTTATGGCCTTTCTTAAAATCACCTGTTTTCTGGTATCATGGGAAGTACTTATCCCAAGAATTGGGATGATTAATATTCAATAAGCAGCTTGTGAATTAAATCAAGGAAGATGGAAAGAAAGATTCGGCAACTGCCCTGGACAGCTTTGCTCTTGGCAAGTATTTGAAAAGCCAACTTTCCCTTTCCTTGAAGGAGAGTGTTGGAATGTGGAGGCATTTCCTCACCCAGCTCTTCCTTCTGCTCCCTTTATCACTGCAGCACAGCTGTGTGTGCACAGGGTGCTCAGCCAGGGAGCCAGGAGTGAAGCCCCAGGCCAATCTGCTGCTTGCTGCCCCCACCGCGGCCTCCCGAGCCAGACCTGGCCTGATTGGTCTGATCACTTGAGGGTTATGTTTAAAGAAGAAATTCCAGACTAAACCTGTCAGAAGGTGCAGGAGTTTTTCCCCCTATACAGTCTGAAGAAAATTATTTCAGTTCTCAGAAAGCGATGGGAAGGCTTATTTCTTGCTGAAAGAGACTCCAGTGCTGGCTCTTAACCACCTGTTACTCCCAACAGCCATTTTTTACCCCAGTGTCCCTCCACCGTGACACAGCTGACATTATGGGCCAGATAATTCTCTCTTTTGGGGGTTGTCCAGTGTCTTGTAGGTTGTTTACCAGCATCCCTGACCTCTACACATGAGAAAATTCACCTCTAATTGAAAACCACTGATTTAAAATCTTAATTGTCACTGAATCTCTACTTTCTCTTTTATAGTAAACATTTATGGCTGGCTCATTTTAAAAATTAAAAATTTTTTTTCTCCTCAAAAGCATAATAGATTTAGCATAGTATAAAATATAGATTTCTGGGGCTGGAGCAGTGGCTCAGTGATCACGGTGCTTGCCTGGCATGCACAAGGACACAGGTTCAAACCCTAGCACCACGTACACAATGAAGTTGGAGCAACGAAAACCAGATGAAAAAAATAAAAATTGATTCTTTCTCTCTCTCTCACTGTACCACTCTCTCTTTATGTATATAAAGAGAGGTTCGCTTTATATATATAAAGATATATATACCTCTCTCTCTTTATATATATAGAGATATATAAAAAGAACCTCTATATATACAGAGAGAAGTATATATATAAAGAGAGAGAGGGGTAGAAAGAGAGAGATATTTCCCACTTTTCCTAGCCTCTAATTCTGTTTGAATCTCATGGTTACTTCCTGAAGATTGGGTGGCAATAAAAAAATACTACTGCTAAAAGCTTAAACATGTAGTTCTTATGCCAGTCACTCTAACAGTATTACCTCCTGAATTTTTACCACTCCTTTTTATAGGGGTGAAAAGGAAGCACACTAATTTGTTTTCAATTATAGTGCAGCATAAAAGCATTCTTCATTGGTGAAAACATAAAACGGCATTTATAAAATTTTTCATTTCACACCTATGGGCAAAGAAAACTTGAAGGACCGTCATGGACATTTCAAAACAATGACCAATGCTGTAGTCACTAAGTCTTCTATCAAGACTGTTTCTAGGTAAGAAAGTGGAAGTACATTTTGTTGGGTACTTTTAGCTGCTCAAGCCACAGGCTGGTAGTTAGCAACAAATATTCTATGTTGAATGATCAATGCAAAATCAAGTGGAGTTTCAGGAGCCTCGTATATTCTAGAAAAAAAACATTTCGGTCATGTGAAAATCAAGAGCCTTCTTTCCAGAGGTTTATATAGTCTAATGACATCTCCATCCCAAGTGTAATCAGTGCACTATCACAAGGAAGGAACATGTGCTGTCTTCAATCTGCTCTCTGACTCATGTGGCACGGACTCCTTCTTGGGCCAACCCACAAAGGTGGCAACATGATACATAGTCCCCATCTAATAGATGCGGCCTGAGGAATAATCAAAGGCCATAAATGCAAATCCTATCTTTTCTTGATATCTGAAACTGGCATCAGTAACAAGAATAACAGCAACAATGACTGCTTCTTCTTCCACCACTTACGACCTACAGGCCATCTATGCCAAGCACTTGACTTTCACCATCCCTTAGCCCTCCAGCAGCTCCGTGGGGTATATGTGTAGCTCTATGTAGTTCATAGAGATAAGTATTTTGCCCAAAGTGATAGAAGTTATGAACTTAGAATTCAAACCCCAAGCCATTAACCATCATGACAAGCACAGAGTGACAGAAACAAACAAAACAAAACAATGTTTTCTCCAAAAACAGTGGGAAAAGTATTTGGTATATTCTAGGTTTCTGTAGTTTTATTCTTTGTGTGTACGTATGTGGTACTGGGGGATTGAATCCAGGGCCCTGCACATATTAGGCAAGTGTTCTGCCACTGAGCTACATCCCCACCCAGATTTATTTTATTTGAGACAAGAGTCTTGTATCATCCAGACTGGTCTTGAACTGGCAATCCTCCTGCCTCAGGCTCCCGAGTAGCTGGAATTATAGGCATGTGCCACTGTGCCTGGGCTCATTTTACTCTTAAAAGAAAGAATAAAGGTGATGAACTTGTCATCTGTGGCTGGGCATTGTTTTATGACCTATCTTGAGTGGCCTGATTTTTGCTGGGGGTTTTGCCATACTTGAAAGAAATCCTAACCCAGAGGACAGGTATGATTTCCTGCAGTAACAATTGGTCATTCTGTGAAGGGATATAACCCAAGACCAGGGTGTTTTTCTTCTGCCTCAAAAGCTACTATTGAAGCCTTCCTTTTAATCTTTAACCACAACACTTATATAAGGAGCTTTTTTATTGCTATTTTTCAACAGTTAGCACCTTACCACATATTATGTCAAAGTTCCTAGGCTTATCGGTAGTTGCTGGATCCAGATAACCTTCACTGAGCAGCTGAAGCTAAAAGCCCAGGAGCCACCCTCCTCCCCTCACCCAAGCAGCCAGCTTGTCACGGAGGCTACCCAGGCTACCTTCTAGACACCAAATGCGCTGCTGCCCCGACCTGTAGCCTTAGGTAAGGCCCTCATTATTTCTTATCTGGACCAGCTTCATGAGTTTTTTTTGTTTTGTTTTGTTTTTCTTCCAGCTTTGACAGCTTTAAATCACCTTCCAAAATACAGCCAGAATAGTCTTTCCCTAACCCTGGTCTGGTTTTGTCAAAATCTGCCTTTTCAATTATCCATTAACTCTGCATTACCTTTTGGGTCCTACTCAAACTGGTGAGCATCTTCACATATCCTTTTTAGCCAAAGAATACCAAATAGGCTCAGGCAGGGCTATCCCCAGCCCACGTGACACTCTACCACAAATTAGAAAAAGGCACCTCTTTCTCTAGATGTGCCTGACAGCAAAGCCAAGGCTGCCTCCTACTTCCTGGCCAGCCCCACCCTGTATTCTAGCACAAAAGCACCAGAGGCCTTGAGGCCCTAGCCTGAGGGTCCCTTATGCACCTCTCTGTCTTTGCATAAACAGTTTGCTTTGTGCAATGCATTTATCACTATATCCATCACTCCTCCTTCCAGAAATCAAGACAATCATGATTCCAAAGGAAACTTTCTCCCCCTCAGTGCTGAGGAGGAAGCCCAGGACTTCATGCATGCTAATCATGTCCGCTTCCACTAAGCTATATCCCCAGCCCTCACTTTTTCATTTGGTGCCTGTTAAAATCACAGATTTCCTCATCTGTTTTCCCCACCAGATGCTATATTTTCTGAGGAGAAAGAGCCTGTCTTCCAGGCTTACAGTGCCTGTAAGACTGTAGATAAATAGCTGCCAAACAAATGCCACGTCTTGCTTCCTGAGCCTTGTCCCCATGTAGGATGGGGGCCTTTCGGTGCCCCCCCACCCCTCTGTAATTTGGAAATTAGGCCATGAGGTGGACTTCCTCAAATTACATAATCCCTACTCAAATAGTTAGAAGTCAGATCTCATTTAGCAATTATTTCATTAACCTATGATTAAGGAGATCAAATGTCTTAGATTTCAACTTCCTGTCTCCTCCTGACAAGTTCACTAATGCATCTGTCATTGATATTTTGTCTCTCACTGGATTTTCACCTCCACTTATCTTGTTAGTGTGCACAGAATTTGTGGTAGTGTAATTTCACAAAATTTTGGATGTTCTCATGATAAAAAAAAAAAGTAGAAGTAAATTTAAAAAAAAAAGACTTTCTCAAACCTCTTGAACCACAGACTTGATGCTTTCCACGTCCACCTTCCATAGGACTTTTCTCATGAGTATAAATAGTCTGATGACAATACTGGTTTTGTTTATGACTCCCCTCAGCTCTCCTAGGCACTTCTTACATCCCCACTAATTCCCCAGCAACGCAAATCCTGAGTTCTCTTCACTATTTAAGTCAGCCAAAGGGAGTAGTGGCACCAGATCTGAACTCCCTGTCAAAGACACTTTTATAGTTAAAATTTTGTCATGTTGCTTATGAAAAATGTGCTTTTCCATGGGATGGCCTTTTACTCAGACATTTTAGGAAGGGTTGGGCGCATACAACACATCTGTATTGGAGATAAAAGTTACTGTCTCCCGGTTCACATCTATTCTAGCAGAACATGGTTCCAATGAAGTCCCTGCTGAAGGGGTGAGGCTGGACCAGTTCTTCCCGGGCTTTAAGCAGAGCCATGCAGACTGCTGCTAGCAGGACTCAGAACTGGGATCCAGGCTGCTCAACCAGGCGACGACTCTAGAGCTGTGGGCGCACATGGAGGAGAGCCCAGGACAGCTTCATGATGAGCAGGGCCACATGCTAGCAGACATAGGAGGACAGAGTTCCAGAGTCAGTAAAGAAATTATCCAACTAGCTGGGCATGGTGGTGCACACCTGTAATCCCAGCAACTCAGGAGGCTGAGGCAAGAGGATTGCAAGTTCAAAACCAGTCTCAGCAACTCAGTGAAGCCCTAAGCAACATAGCAAGCCCCTGTCTCAAATTAAAAAATAAAAAATAGGGGTAAAAATGTAGCTTAATGATTATGCACCCTTGGGTTCAATCTCTGGTACCAAAAAATAATAACAACAACAAAAAAGAAATCATGCAACTGGATTTTGTTGTTGCTGTATTGGCGCAAATCATAAACAAATTTAAAAGCAAATAAAGGGAATTTCTTGTGAAGGCCAGGGATAGAGATGGTCCCAGGGAATGAGAAATACTGTCAGGTTCTTCCTCATTTCCATCCTATAAGGCACCATCCCTACCCCACTCCCTTTAGATAGATAGATAGGTGAGATATCATGATATCTAGATATAGGTGTCTATTAGTGTGTGTGTGTGTATATATATACACACACACCACACCACATACCTCACCTTTATCTATAATGAACAGAATTCAATGTGTTGGGGTGGGGCACACTCAGAAAACAACTGTAGAGTGGGGACTTCAGGTTACCTTATCCTAGATTAACAACTTCAAAAGAAAGAGATCTTCCTTCTCTCTCTTTCTTTCTCTCTCTCTCTCTCTCTCTCTCTCCCCCCTCCCTTTCTCCCTCCCTCCTTTCCTCCCAGTATTGGGGATTGAACCCAGGATCCCTTTACTACTGAGCTACACCCCCAATCACCTTTTCAAATTTTTAAAATTTTGAGACAGGGTCTGACTAAGTTGCCTAGGCTAGCCTTGAACTTGTGATCTTCTTGCCTGAGCTCCCTGAATAGCTTGGGACTATAGGCATGTACTACCATACCCAGTTGAGCTCTGCCTTCCCTTAGACTCTACATATAAAAATATATATATATAGTCCCAGGGGAAAAACTCTCATTTGCCTGGCTTAGACATTTGTGTAAAATAGGTGCTTATGATTAACTACTTGATGGTCACTGTTCCTTTTTCCCTCACTAATTCTGATTTTATTGCAGTATCACATGACTATGTGCTCAAAAAGGTGGATCCTTCCATGGCCCCAAAAAATTAATTGTGTTTAATCTTCACCAATTTCAGTAAATCTGACTCCCTGCCAATTACTAGTGTAGGCATGGATATAGGACATAATCCTAGGTAATAAGACCTCACCTGAGGCAAAGTTTATAGGTAGGTTATTGAAAAATTGTTTCTTATTCTTTTCCCTTTTTCTTCCCCCCCCCCCAACCAATAATGGGGATCAAACCCAGGGCCTCATGCATTCTAGGCAAGTGCTCTACCATTGAGTTACTCCCCACCCACTTCCCTGGTTCCCTTTTCCTTCCTTAGACAAAGTTGTATGAGGACATGATGCCTGGAGCTGTAGCAGTCACCTTGTGATTAAGAGGAGCAAACCTGAGGATGAAAATCATCATCCAAAGATGGTAGAATGGAAACATAAACAAACCTGGAACTTTGATGACATCACTATGCCATCAAATTAGCCCTGGCACCATGTCTTCCAGGAAGCCAGTCTGCAGGGAGGGTAATGCAACAGATGTTCAAAGTCAACTAAAATGAGAAAGTGCGCAACCCAAAGAGAAAGTGAACAGCTACCAACTTTCTAAATAATTACAAAGGCAGATAGTTATTGAGCCATGACTATGTGTCAGTTGCTATTCCAATTGCTTTAAATATATATCTTCATTTAATCTAACACAATAACCCAACCAGGTAGACACTTTGATTATTCCCTGCTTTTTAGATGAGTAAACAAGGTCCAAAGACATTAAGTAATTTATTCAGTGTCACAGATTCAGCAATGCCAAGGTGGAGCTTAAACCCAGGCCTTCTGACCAAAGTTCACCTGGACTGAATGGGCTTGTGTTCACTGAACCCAAATGATCCCTCGGATGCTGGTATTGGCCAGGCTCAGGCTTTCCTTCTCCACCATGTGACAGATCTTGAGTCTCAATGTGCATGTGTTAAATTCACTGACTCCAAACTCATGGTGTTCCCATGCGTCCCTCTTTATTCCTTACATGGCAAGAGTGTGTTTGACCTCGGGGTCCTTTGGGGGTACTACTGCTGTGATGTGACTTATTAACTAAAACATCAAGGAGCACACTACAGGGATGAAATTGTTGACACCGGTTCAAATAACTATCCATCGTACCCCCACCTCTAATTTTATTTTTTAACTTTTCAAAGTTAAGCTTTGCACATAAGTGGCATCCTGCAATTACATACAACTCTGACTCTCGAGACTAGCGAAGCATTTCTATGGCCTTATTACTGTTTGTTCACGTCACACCCTTGCTCCTTCACTCATTCAACAAATATTTGAGTATCTGTACACACCAGGCCCTGTGCTAGGCCCTGGGTATCAACAGCTTAAGTTCTCTGCCCTCGCTGAGGGCAATAAAGTGTAATGATATGCCATATGACTTTTTCCTCTAAATCAATAGGAAAGCTACAATAAATAAGAAGGGTGCACACGAGCTGAGGGTGTAGCTCAGTGGTAGCACGCAAGTGTGGGTTCAGTCCCTATTTCCACAGAAATAAAAGTGGGAGTGGGGGCTGTGCACAAGACTAGACTAAACATTCTGTGGGTAAATCCAAACAGAGCAATTAAGAGCACTGGCCCTGTGGGTGGGGACAGCCTGGGTTCAAATCCCAGCTGGGCCACTGTGTGACCGGGGCTTAGTTACTTACCAAGTATTTCAATCATTCAACATGTGAAATGGAGATAAAAATCATCACTTTGTCTAAGGTTGTTATGAAAGCCAGCACTTTTTTGTCAGTCATGGTAAGTGCTGTATAAGTGTTTGCTCAGAAGAAAAACAAGCTCCGGTCGGGTCTCCACACCGACCATAACTGAGTGACTTGGCAGCAAGCAGCCCACATGACCACACCTGGACCTCAGAATCTGCACAGAGGCACATGGCATTGTCAGTGTTGGGGGCTGTGGAGGCTCCAGGCACCAGGACCTGGGTGACCACTGCAGGAGGATGGTTCCTCTGGCCACGGCCATAGTGGGTTGACTCTTGCTCTCAAAACCCCCCAAATCATGTGTCAGCTAAACAGAATTTAAGGTGACCTTTCCAGGAGAATTTCATTTTTGAAAAGCAGATCTTAGGCAGAAACCAAGGCAAGAACCACAAATTTGGAAGGGGTCTTGAAATCATAGGTGTGAGAACTCCTGATCATCTATGATTCATCCTGTCCTGGACCATTTCCCATGATGAGGGGAACATTTCCCATTTTTTAGATAGATTTTTACGTTTATTGAGCATTATCCTGGCTCCAAACTAAGGATAAATCTGACTCTATGCCTGGAGAAGAGGATTCCTTCTCTTCCCCTTAACATGAGTTACGACGGAATCCTTCACGGTCATAGAGTAGATCAATAGAATCTGGACAGTCAAAGGGGGTCCAGGAGGATCATTTTGAGAAAGGGTCTTTTAAGAGCCCCTGAAAGGCAATCTTGCTTCTAGACTGGGGAGAAGGAAAAGATACTGACGTCTTATCTTAAAGCTGCAGCAGGCTCCTCCCAACCTCAAGTCTTGCTCACACACGTGTACATTGAGATATCATGAGACTTCAGTGGAATCCAACAGGACTTCTGTGGCTGAAATTGGAACCAAATGTCTCAAAATATACCTGTCCCTGAAGAGTATGGACTAGGTACTTTCACAATAGAAACAACAGTTTAGCTTAAACAAGGTCAGTTTTCAAAAGGTGAGTTTTTCCCTCTGTGTATGTGTGAAGATATAGTCAGCGTTTAATGAGTCCATAGAATTGAATACTTAAGAGGCCAAGGTTGGGAGTTTAATTTTCACAGGGAACAATTAGAAGACAGCAGAATCATAAATTTAGAAAGGATCTTAAAAGTCAAGCTCTCACCTAAATGCTTGATAACCCTCTGACCACTGATTACCCAGCTCCTCCTGGAACATTCCCAACAGGGAGAGCACGCATTTTAAACAGAACATGGCTCTGTGCTGTGCGCTCACACTGTCCTATCTTGAGTCCTCAGTGGTGGTGGTAATAAACCAAGAGACAACAGCTAACAATGATGGAAGATTTTCTTAGTGCTAGGCACGGTGCTGAAGGCTTTACACAAATTTGTTTCATCAAATCCTCACAACTGCTCTCTCTCACTTCAGTTCTTATAGGGCACATTCAGAGAAGAAGTCAAAGGCTTTCCAGGAGCCAGGAAGGCCCTGCATGGCTGGCCTGCTCTAATTTTGTTATTGCTACACTCTGCTCTTTCCATACGGGCCTCCCAGCTCCTCCCTAAACACCTGCCCTCGGGTCTCTGCACATGCTGTTCTCTCCTCCCTCAGTGCTCCACAGGTAACCCACAGCTCTCTCACCTCCTTCAAGTCATCTTTCAAATCTCACCTTCCCAGCGAGTCCTTCTCCCACTGTCTTTAAAACAAGCAAGCAAGCAAACGACACAGCACCCCTCCTGTTCGTGTTTTTCCATGGGAGTTATCATTTCATGACTTATAACATAAGTGGCTTATTTTTCAGTTATTCTCTGTATCCCTTGACTGTCATGTGTGCCAGGATTTTTGTCTACTTTTGTTCCCAGCTCTAAATCCAGCACCACGGAACACAGCTGGGACATGATAGGCACACCATAAATATTTGTTGGCTAAATTTTATATGAGAGGCAGAAGGCACACAGAGGGCAAGCGGTCACGCCTTGCATAGACTTTACTAGGAGCCCACATTCCGGAAAACAAACTCACACACATCCTCTTCCTGGGGGTTGGGGGCATTGCCTTGGCCCATCAGGGACAGTACATGAGCCCTGAAAACCACATGAGCCACAATACACACCAGCAGTCAAGGATATGGAGAAATATCCTAAACATGTCCAAAGTCCAAGAATTACATATGTCTAGGCAAAATCACTTGCAATAGTTTGTGACACTGAGAAATTTTATTTTAAAAGAGTTGGGGGAAACTAAAAAAAAAAAAAGGAGATACACACAGTTGTCATGAAAATGTTTTACCAGGGTTGAACAAGAAAGACAGCATAGAACCCTCCCTTATAGATGCCATTCAGATTCCAGGATTATTTCCAAGTTCCTTTTATATGATTATATTTAATCTTCATAATAATGCAGAAATCCAATTTGCAGATGAGAAACTGCCTCTGAGAGGTTGTATACCTTCCTAGAATAGCCCAGTAAATGGGAGAATGTGAAATAGAATCTAATTCTTCAGTTTCCATCTGGGTGCCTGCACAGGCTTCAGGTGTTTATTATTTTCCAGTGTTTTCTATCTTGGGAAATGACCTCAGTTTTTATAAATGGTTAATTTAATGCTCAACAATTTAAAAATATAAAACTATAAATATTACTTCCTCTTCCTCTTTTTCTGAGGTCCATAGGTGCCCAGATTCAAGAGATTCATACCAGAGTGCATATATGGCTACAGTAAAACTAGTGTTGTCTGAAAACCATTTCATTAACTAAACAGGCTGGCTTTTACAGCTCACATTATTACACTGGAAAAAAACTGCAGGGGCTGACAGAATTGCTAAGAGCAACAAATACCAGGAAAATCTCAAAACTCGACTACTTTTTTCTTAACCATATTTCTGCCAATTATTTTGCCCACAGCTTTGGAAACTTGTTTTCATCTCCATTCTTCTCTAGGAAAAAAAGAATTCTACCCTGGGGGGAAAAATTAAGACCTCAACATCAAGTACAAATTGCTCATTTAAAGAACAGGAATTAAGGATGCAGGAGCTTTTCTTCCCTAAAAGCTCATCCCTCTGTACAAAGAATCCGAATCCTGTCCTGATTCTTCTTGGGCAGTGGAGCAGTGTTTTGGTTTTGTGTTAGTTAATTTTAATTTTTTAAAAAAGGACGCCATTCTTGAGATACCGGTTGCTATGAGACTTCCTGGGCCACAACAGATGGCTGCAAGAACAGTTCTCAGGCCAGAGCTCTGAGCTGTGAAGCCCTCCACTCAGGCATACCATTAACATTCCTGAAATACCTTCCGAGGCAAAGCCTGGCCAGCCACCTACTGACCAGCTCACCCGCAGCTCCTTGGCTACCCTCCCCTGTCAAGGGGCCTGGGTTGAAATTTGTTATAAATGAAATGATGGAAAAGATCATGGGGGAGAAGGGAGGCCTTTATCAGTTGAGGCTCCCTTCAAACTTTACAACCAACCTCTGGGTGTCTGGGTTGTTCAGGTGGGCAGGTGGGCACTTAGCAGGCGCACCTACCCATTTGTATACAGTATTCTGTGCCCAATTCATTGAATTGCCTTTTCTGTTTTTTGGGGTCTGGGGTTTGAACCCAGGAATACTCTACTTCTCAGCTGTATCCCCCACCCCTTTTATTTAAAAAAAAAAAAACTTTATTTTGAGATGGGGGTCTCACTAAGTCGCTGAGGCCAGCCTCGAACACTGTGAGCCTCCTCCCTTCTGAGTTGCTGGGATTACAGGAGTGTGCCAATGTGCCTGGCTTCATTTAATTGTCTTTAAGCCTCGGACTCCCTCCCAGGTGAAGAGAGATCCAGTAGAGAGTGCCAGCATACTTTCCCCTGAAGCAATTTTAGTGCCCAGCCAGAACTGATGGGGGACAAGCTTAAGGAGTCCTGATTTCCCCTTTCAACAGAATGGCAACAAGGCAAGGAGAACTGATTGGCATTTGAGTTTCTCACTTCTCACTAACTGTTGGTGCTGATGGAAAATCATTCTGCTTCAACCCTTTTCTCTGTTTCCCAAACTAGGATAATGATACCACATGACATTGGTGGAGGAATTAGTGAGCCAGGATTAATAAACAACTGAGAAATAAGGGCATAAAAAGTAAGGCCACTAAGATCTCCACTGCTGTGTGGGAAAAGATAAGTGCAGAAGTTGGAGACCCACCTGACCTGAGTGTCTCATTGCCCAGACCACCACCCCTGCAGGACCCGGCTGGCCACCGATGTTGGTAGGGAGGGTCTCCTGGTAAGTCCATTGCTCACTGAGGAGTTTTGTAGTTGGTATAAGAACAAGTGACTCTAGACAACCCCAGCTTATCAGGGCGGGGCTCATTTACATTCCACCACGAGTTTTTGATTGAAAACCGGACCCGGAGTGCAGAAGCAAAGTCCTCCTTAAGTGCCTGCCACCAGAGCTCCCCGTGACTTGAGGAACAGCAGAGCCATCCTACCAGTTTCAGTTCATACAAACCCATGGACAGCTTTCAACCCGATTGGATGGTAATGCCACAAATACTGCACTGCCACAGGTGCTTAATTTGTCCAACTCAGCAACGAAACAACCGGAAACTGCTCAGGTTTTTGCCTTCCAAAATATCTCATAGATCCTGTGGTATAGCTTCCCAAAACGTGGCCATTTGAATTGACAGGGGTTTTGATTTTGTGTTTTTAAAGATGCTTTTAGAGGTATGGTCTAACGAAAAGTGCTAACATTTTCCTATAAACCAATGGCTCTTTTTTTTTCTTTGCTTATATAGTACTTAATTTATCAATCCCATTTCATATTAGTATAAGTAATAAGATCCAGTTTCTTGGTTACAGACATATTTGTAATAAAACATATATGAGAACCCCACTGGGAATTCTGAGAAATGCATCCCTCTCATTAGTTATTTTAAAAATCCCCTTTGGAACCATTACAAATATAATCCAAGAAAGTTTCTATCAAAGTAGAATTAAGCACAGATGCCAGACTTTGATAGAGGGGTGGTGGGGACGTGGCTTCTTTTTTTTTTCCTCCATGTGTCTAAGGCTACTGAACCCACTGCTCATCTGATGCCTATGGCCAGAGCACATGGAGCCAGGGGAGGCCCTTGCCTAGCTGCTCTGAACTCCCAGGACTCCCTGGTTCAGAAAAGCCAGGGCCAAGGCAGAGGGCTGGGGTGGGAAGGAGGAGAGCGATGTGACTCATCGCCTGCAGAGCTGAACCTTTCAAGCGCAGCCAATGGGGTGCACAGTGTGTGTCGGGAGGGGTGGGCTGCACAGCCCTATTGTGCCCATTGTGCGCCGTCTCCAGCAGCAGAAGGGACCCTACTACACAGCAGTTGGTCGAGGGAGCCTGGCAGACATTCCATAGCTCCAGGAAGGAGGCTTTTAAAATGGTCAACGATAAATTTAAGATACTTAATCCCTTGTCCTCCAGTCTAACTTTCTAATGATACTGTTCTTGGAATGAAACACCTCTGTATCCATCCTAGTTACTAATGACCGTGTTGAGTTACATATTGGGCGTCACCTGGTACACTGTGGATTTGTACAGGGGCTTTCTATACTCCTAATGTGAAATGTGGGTTTTATTGACTCATCTTTAAAGTAGAAATAAAGATTTTCAACTGCCTTTCTGCACTTTTCTAAAACACTGAGGGTTTTTTTTTTTTATTGATAGTGAATTTCTTTTAAAGATACTAATTAGAGCTAACATTGTACTTATTCCTCCCTATACAAAAATGACTCATCCTTGACCCAGGAAATCAACTTTTATTTATATATTCTATAGGTTGTAATTCATAAGTGAAGGATAGATTTTTGAAATATAAAAATATTTCAAACATTCAATATCTGTTTAGCTTTCAGTGTTCATGCTCTTTAACTCTTTTGACATTTATAAATTCACTTAGTTTTACTTCTCTACTTACCTATCAATCTATATTTTTAAGTCATCACCAACTATAATATAAATGTATATATATGTGTGTGTATATATAGTATATATATATATATGTGTATATATACTATTTGCACACATTTGTATTTAAACTGACTGCTGTAGACTTGTGTGATAATCACATTTCACCTGATGGGCAATATCATTTATGATACTTTCATTTATCAAATCAGTTATTTTTAGCAATTATATCTAGCATTACTAATCTCTTGATCTTGTAGGAAAATATGTTTATAAAGACATGCTAGCTAACAGCTAAGATGGAAAATTCCAACTGGCTATAAACATTGGAAGAAACGCCATATTTCCAGATGATTAACAGAGATTCTGGGTGAATGGCTTCTGAATGCCTGTCACCTCTGTTTTCTCTATTGCTGTTTATTACTTGACTAGAATCACCGGGAACTGGTAAAACACCTTCCTTTCATGAAGGTGCTTATGGCCTTGAAACTAACAAGATAGGAAAAGTAATCCCAGAACCTCTTTGGATTTATTTTTTAAAAATCCACCCATTTATAAAATGTTTGCATTTAAAAAAAATAAATCCAAGGAAAAATTACTTCTTCCCCATGATGACAAAACAGGATGAAATCAGCAGTCCCAAACCACTTACCTTTTTACAAATCTTTGATTGGTAAATCCTTAAAGTACAAGTATGCTAACACCAACCCAAGGTGGAAAATAGGACAGTTCTTGAAGTATTTGTCAATCAAATTACAAGGAAAATGAAACCCGAGTAGAATGTAAGCTTAATCAGAACCCCGGCTTAACATTCCTAAGCGTCTCAACTGTGGCTCCAATTCAGGGGCTTGCATTTAGAATCTGACCTTCTCTCAAACATAAGGATGGGCAAAGCGCGCCAACCTATACCATTAGAACCCCTTGTCGAAGTGGAATTCATTGACTCATCGATGACGAATCTGAGAAGGAAAAGCTACTTTCATATCACGTGAGAAAAAGTTACAGATAGCTTTACAAATAAGTTGTAATTAAAATTTGACTACAAATCCTTGGGGTTGCATGACTAAAGGGACTCAAGATATTTTCTCTGACTTTTAATATAATACCCCAACTTATAACACACACACACACACACACACACACACACACCCTTAATTAAAAGTCACTTTATTATCACTGGAGTTCACATCAAATAGAAAGGAGTGCACAGTGAGGTGCCAAGTGTCTATAAGAATTACAATAATTTGTCAGGTCCTCCCTGCCCACTTTCATCTTATTTATTCCTTTGTATCATTTCGCCAGTACACCCAACAGCTGAGGAACTGGATTTTACCATAAAGGCCTAAACTGAACAAGTTCTCTGACTCATTTTATTTTACGTTCCCAATATACGTATTTCTGTCACCATAAATGTAGAAAAAAATGTCATCATGAAATGATTGATTTAAAATGGACTTACCTTACGGAGGTCTAAGCCCAGGATTCCATTGTTCTCAGTTATCTGTTAGATATCTCTGTCCAGCATGACATGGGCCAAGCTGGCCCACTGATGGTGCTCTGTGGCAAGGGGAAGGTGGCACAGACGTGCAATTCTGACGCAGAAAGAATCCCAGAGAACCTGCCCCAGGAAGGCGAGACCTAAGACACAGGTGTCTTACGCCACCCAGGCACCTCTGCTCAGAACCTGCACTGCCCTGATTAGCTGAGTACAAAAGGCAGTTCGAATTACTGCCCTATTCCCAGCCAATCACTGGCCAGCCTGGCTGACAGGAGCAGGCCCCCTGATGTAAGGGGAAGTCCACTCGGCCAGAACCTGAGAACCGGTTTCTACAGTGGCCACCAGCAGCCAGGCTCCCTGGCTCCCGGTGCACCCATGTACCCTGGAGTGGCTGTCAGGCTGTGGCAAGGAAAGCTTGGGGCATCAGCAAGTTCTCTCCTGCCCTCTCTGGCAAGTGTCGCTCTAGAGTCCTCTGACTCAGACACCAGAGTGTGCAGAGATGACAAAGTGAAGGTAAAGAGTAGGTAGCGCTGGCAACCATCCAGTGCTCTTTGTTCTCATTTCCTTTTCTCCCCTTGTTAGTCTTCGCTCAGGGGCTCCTTTGCAACTGATTAAATTCAATTTTTAATTAGCTATGGTTTTTGCAAGTAACTGTTTCTTATAGAAGTTGGGAGAAGGGGAGGGAGAAGCAAATACAGACTTTTTTTTACAGTCATTGTTTCCAACGATGAAGTTCAATATTAAAAAAAAGAAATTACCCCAGATCAAAAAAAAAAATTCAAAGATGCTGCTTGTAAAAAAAAAAAACCAAGATGAAACCACAAAGAAAACATTGCATTTCAAAATTCAGCAAAACATAGGCAACGCAGCCCACCTTTGTGGATGGAACTATCACAGATTCCCTAAAGTGCAACCGGCGGAAGGAATTTTACTTAAATCTATCATCTGAGCCCCTGAAACGGCAATCTTTCCCGGCTGTATGGACAAGCAGTGCTTGATTCAAGTTTGGTATTTGCCCCAGACTGTAGAGGTCAGTTTAACAGTAACCATAGACACAAAGAGAAGGAGAAAAAGAACAGTAGACACAGAACGAAAATGGGACTCCCAGTGTGTCTGAGATCGTGGGTATGTAAATGAATTTTCATCAGTGTAGCACTGCCATGGTGGGAAAAAACAAACCTTAGGACCCAGAGATAATCTGTAAATTTCCTTGCAAATGAATCTTAAGATTTGCAGCTTTTTGTGTGTGTTTGTGTATGTACATGTGTTTTGCTTTTTTAGCCACAATGTGTGGTTTGTGTCTTTTTGTTGTTGTTGATGTTGTTATTTTTGCCACACTAGAGATTGAACCTAGGGCCTTGTACAAGCATTTTACCAGTGCACCACACCCCAAGCCTGCAAATAAAATTTTTAGTGGAGAAAAAAGGAGGAGCATGGCCACACGCACACACATACACACATGTGCAAGAATTCTGAAATCATAGGGTCATTACATTCTGTATGCAATAGTTATCTCCATTCCAGACACTTAGAAAACCTAAAGCATCTAGAAGATGTCATTGCATTTCAAAGGTGAGACAATTTTTATTTAAAGACTGTTTCTATATTAACTGTCACTCTGGAATGTTCCACTTAAATTCCAGAACTATTTATATCTCTGGAGTGAAATCTAAGGAAATTGGATCGAGGCACAAGTGTCTGGGAACAACGGCTGGGGAGGGGCACAGAATACTATATCAGAAGAGAAACTTCCACTAGATTATGCATCCTAGATGCAGTCTTTCAAAAGCAGCCTTCTTTTGTAGGAAAGCAAAATTCTCATCCCAGTCTTGTGTTTTTCTCCCCCCACTCAAAAAACTCCCCAAATGCCACCAGTAAGTTGCATTCCCTTCCACGATATGCTGTGCCCCACATGCCGGAGTTCAAGAGCAGCCTGCTACACAATTCATGTTGAATGTGTCAAATTTAACAACCTCCTGCTGCTGACCAAAATCTTTTTTTTCCACTGTGTGGAATGACAAATGGTGATGTTTGACATTTGTTTATCCCAACCAGCCTTGTAGTGTGGGAAAGCCATTCCCTCAAACTGCAGAATATTCACAGGAGTTTAAAGGATCCAGGAGTCAACTCCCTCTTCATTTCACCAGTGATTTTGTCACAGCCCAACTGTGTCTACCCTAAGCCCACTTGAAATCCACTCCTCTTCAAGTTCTCTGTGAAAACATTCTGGACAGATCGCTGGCTCCAGGAACTACACATAATGCATATATATGTCCTCATGGAAACTGCGTTATGTTAAAAGAAATCTTCATGTGATTCTTTAGGGGAGCCAAAATAAGCAAGCAAGGAAAAATTAAAATTATACTAAAGTGAGTCAGTTGTAATGGCATAGGCCTGTAATCCCAGCTACTTGGGAGACTGAGGCAGGAGCATCATAAGTTCAAGCAACTTAGCATTGGACAATTTAACAAGACCCTGTCTCAGAATAAAAAACAGAAAGGGCTGGTGGTATAGCTCCATGGGAAAGAGCTTACCTAGCATGTATGAGACCCCTGGGTTCAATCCCCAGTACTAAAATTATATTAAAGTAATTAAATCACCTGTCTTTTCCCAAATTATGAGATGAATAGGGAACCATTATGATATGTGAAAAGAATGGATGCATATGAGTAGAATTAGATGGTACTATATGAAACTGTTGATATTTGACAAAGTTTGGTCCTGTACAATAGCAATTTCATGTGGTTCAACCCATAGTATGTTACATTCTCTAACCACAATTCCATACTAAAATTGCTATGTGAAAACCAAGGCTCAAGAGGTTAAGAGTAACTTATCAAACATTTCATAGCTAGACCAGAGCTGTAATGAATACCCAGGTCCACACTCTGGGATGTGACCCCAAAACCCACACTTTGAACCACACTCTACAAGAGAGGCTTTGACAATCATTAGCTTGTGACTCTACACAACTTACTAAGTTTTTCCAAGCCTCAGTATTCTCTCCTCTGAAACGGGCACCCACCTAAAGGTAGGACTTAAGGTGGTGATACAAGGAAGGTACATCATGTCATGCCTGGCCACACTATGGGGCTTACGTTATAGTAGTAGAATGGGTTAGCTGATTGCACGATATAAAGAGAGACAGCACATTGTGTGTTCCCATCACCCTTGGTGGACAGGTGGCCACTTGTGGGCAGAGGGACAATGAAGTTAGGGGTCCTCATGTCCGGAAGCAACGCTGCTTTGGCTTGGATATGGCTTGTCCCCAGAGGGTTCATGTGTTGGAAGCTTGGTCCTCAGTGTGGTGATGTCAGGAGTTGGAGGAACCTTTAAGAGGTACAGACAGCCTCGTTGAAAGTGATTGAGCCACTGGACATGTAGCTCAATGGAAGAGCTCTATTTAGGGTTCACAAGGCCCTGGGTTCAATTCCCAGTACTGAGGGGAAAGAAGAAGGGAGCAGGAGGGAGACTGTGTTTTCTGTCCTCACATGAGTCTCTGCCATGATTTGAAGCAGCCAGGGGACCCTCACCAGAGCCAGTATCATACCATTTGGACTCTCTGACTCCACAACTGTGAGCTAAATAAATCTTTTTACTTTATAAATTACCCAGTTTCATTTATTTTATTATAGCAATGGAAAAATGGATTAATGCAGATGCCCATCACAATCAGTGCAGACTAATTTGGTGCAAAAGTTCTTTATAATGGAATGTGCATGAGTCCCCTTAAAATCCCTCATTAGAAGAGACCATCCACATAACGCTACTTCCTTCCGTGCTGTCCAGGTAAAACCTTGCCCCCAGTCCCACCTCCTATTTCCTGCTTTCTCTCCTTCAGAGTTCTGTTAAGCATCTCTTTCACAAGCATAACTTCTCATATGCCACCTGCCTGGCTTCTTTGGTAAACAGTTGTAGAGGGTTAGGCCATCCTTGTTTTTAGAAAAACTGATGATCAGATCAGGAAGCAGCCCTGTGAACCCCTCAGACTAGAGGGAGAGGATTTGCCTTTCCCTTTGTGATCGGCTACTGATCACTTGAACAGTCACTTATGGTATTCTATTCTATTCTTACTCCTTCGAGGAGGGCCCTGGTCCAGAACATTACTAAGTTTCTTCCCATCCCAATATTTGGCGACGAGGGGATGAAAGGAAACATACTAGAAATATATATACTAGATGAGGTGTTTATTTGTTTTGTGTTTTGGTACTAGGACTTGAACCAAACTTTTTTTTTTTTTTTTTTTTTTTTTTTGGAGATGGGGGGTCCCACTAACTTGCCAAGGCTGGCCTTGAACTTGCAATCCTCCTGCCTCAACCTCCTGAGTTGATGGGTTCACAGGCTTATAACACCATGCCTGGCACTAGATTCATTTTCCAAGGAATGTAGTATTTTAATTTTTCCTTTTCTCTAAAAGCTGGTAGCTTTTCTACTCTGACACATCCTGTTTTCTTCTGATTGCTTTTAAAAACAAACCCGCAGACAGGAGTTCTATGTCACTCCAGTGATGAACTGCAGACCAAGATGGCTAGCCTTGATTTCTGAAGGCCAGATTTCCGCTGGCGATTTTCCTTAATGATTTGCACATGTCCTTGCAGGGTGCTTGTGTGGGATTAGAGATGAGGGTCTGCGGTGGGAAAGCCGCACAACAGAAGAAAGACCCTGTGGTTTCTTTGCTCACTTTCAATTCCTTTGTGTTAGTCCATGACAGTCACTCTATTCTTTAGGAGTTGTAAGGTAGACTGATTTTCTACATTAGGTAGATTTGGATGTCTCTAAGGCATTTACTCACCAGGTCTTGTATTCTCTTTCCTGGAGTAGGTTTGTAAATATCAGAAGTTTAGGGGCTAGAGAGATGGCTCTTAGTAATGTGTTTGTCTGGCATGCGTGAGGACCCAGGGTCCAATCCCCAGCACCACATACACAGCTAAATTTCGGAAAAACAAAAGCCAGATGAAAAAGAAATAAGTAACATTGACTCCTTCTTGTTTTTATTTTTTTTATTCATTAAATATAGAGTTACAATGAGGAGGGAATCATTGTCAAATAATCAAGAAATAAATGCATATTCACAGAGCAAGCTAGGGTGGATGCCATTCCATGGCTTCCCTCCTTGGGTTCCCCATGGTTCCATGTTTCCCCCTATTAAACTCCCACATTAAATGAACTTCTCTTGGAAGTCAGATGTTTCCCTCTGAGTTGATTCCCCCATACTCCCACCCTCTGGTCTCCTTGATATACTTCCTGTTCCCCCTTCCCCAGCCTCCCTTTCCATGTCTCCCAGCTTCCTAGGCCAGATTCCCCATGTTCATGTAAATATTCATACATTTTGAGGTTATTGTTAGCTAAACCATCTATCATAGTGTATCCAGTTGTATTCTAGCTTCTACAAATGAGAGAAAACATTCGGCCCTTGAGTCTCTCTGAGTTTGGGATATTTCACTTAGAATAACTTTTTCCATCTCCATCTATTTGGCTGCAAACACCGTAATATTGTTTTCTCTAATGGCCAAGTAGTATTCCATTGTATATATGTACCAAAGTGTTTGAATCCACTCTTTGAGTGAGGGGCATCTGGGTTGGTTCCATAATCTAGCTATAGTAAATTGAGCTGCTGTAAACATTGATGAAGCTGTACCTCCATAATCTGCTGATTCTAACTATTTTGGGAAAATACCCAGGAGTGGGAAAGCTGAGTCATAAGGTGGTTCCAGCTCCAACTTAAAAAAAAATTAGAAGTTTGTCCTTAATACTCCCAGGAGAAACTTAAGGAATATTATGAGTGGAGGTGATGGAAACAGGTTTGGCTGCTGGTCTGCTTTTCTTTTCCTAGAGGACTTACCAACTTCCATCACTGTATAGTTTACATGTATATTGTATGTACTGTTTATTGCCTCTGCTCACAAAAATGTCTGCTCCATAAAGACAAGGATGTTTGCTTTTGTTCATGACTGAGTCAGAGCTCTTAGATCCATGGTTGGATATATAAATAAATAAATTGAACTTTAATGATGTAAATGATTCAGATAGAACAGTTATCCTGCACATTTCACTTTTAGAAATCACACTTCATGCTTCAGAGGAAGACACATTGTACACTAGACAATGATGTGAGGGTCATGACAATGACTAATGTGATGATGATATGTAAAAATGTTGATGAGTTGGGCTGAGTGGCACATGCTTGGGAGGCTGAGGCAGGAGGATCACAAGTTCAAAGCCAGTCTCAGCCATTTAGCAAGGCCCTAAGCAACTTAGAGAGACCCTATTTCAAAGTAAAAATAAAAAGGGTTGGGGATGTGGCATAGTGGTTAAGCACCTATGGGTTCAATCCCTGGTACAAAAAAGAAAAAAAAAAGAAAGAAAGAAAAAAGAAAAGATGATGATGATGTGAGAAATAACTTAGTCAATAAACTTGACTGGGGTTCAGGATGAGTTAGACAACTCCACACATCCCCACAGACACGTTCCTGACTCAGAGAAAACTGAGCAGTGAGTGGAGAGAGAAGCCCGGGAAACTTTCTTCTAGTCCATTTCCAGTTAATGTCATAGGAAACTACTTGTTGGGGAACCCTGAGCATCTGCAGGAGTCAAATTTTCAAGGGTATTCTAAGGGAAGTGGACACAGCAGCTGAGCTGTGCTCACCTTGCACTCGGGTGAACATTTTCCATCCCAATCTGGTGGCACCCTGACATTTACAAGGTTGATGAGATAATGCCTACGGCCTTTATGTGTCATAAAAGATGTCAGTTAAGTCCAAAGTGTAATAACAATACCTCTTCGGAACAATAATTATAGGATGTAAGCCATGTATGATATGGAACTAAAAAGTCATGATTTTTTTCACTGCTAATTTTCACTGGCATTACTAATGCCACTCTACGCTTTTCAATCTAATTCTGCCTCTATTCCACTGGCCTAAGGTAATCATATCATACCTGTTCTTTTGTTTCTCTTTACATTCTCTAATTCTTTGGGAAAAACTAGGGTACTTTCTCACAAGAATGTTAGTGGCCAGTACTTAGCCAATAAAGGCATTGAATGAACTCAGTCATTACTTCAAAGTCCCAGGATCCCAAATGGGGAACCCAAGTTACCATTTACTGCTAAAAATAAAGGTAAAGAAATTACATGTAGGTTCACAGGTTAGCCTCAGGCATGAAAAACTCTGGAGAAAGGATCAAAATTATAGCATTATTAATGGCTCATTTCTATCTCTAGGACCATTACACAGCTAATCCAAAGAATAAGGTGGAAGAGCAGTTACACTGATCCACCTACTTCCTCATATACTTACTCAGCAGAGTGCTTGCATCCTATCAGGCAGGAGACACTAAGTACTACACATATTTTGTTTTAGTCCAACAACCTGACTAGGGACATGCTATTATTATACCATGTCACAGCTCAGGCACAGAGAGATGAAAAACTTGTCCCAAATCATACAACTAACAATGGTACTAATAGGACTTGGAGCCAGGCAGCCTGGATTCAGATCATATTCTCTTAAATTCTTCTGCACATGTTGGAAATGTTTTGCGATGCTTAGGAGTTTGGGGCATTTTAGGGGGGAGCAGAATTCTCCCTAGTGAGTATATGCCCCACCTTTCCCAGCCAGATATCAGCAGAGTAGATCAGTTGAATGGCGCCAGCCAGCAGTAATAGGAGAGGCTGTCAAGCAATTAGCCTGATGATAATTTGGTATAATAAAACCTGCTTCTAATCATAATTTAAACTGACAAGGAGGAGAACATTTTTTCCTTGCTCTTTGCTAGCCCTGCATCTTGCACGCCAGCAGCATAAGGCCGATCCACATTGGAGCTAGCAAACCCATAAACTTTGAAAAGAAATGTGGCAGAAGATGCACATGGGTGGACACGTAGCACAGGAAGTGGGGCTGTTCATGTGCTCAACAAATGCTTCCTGAGCACCTGCTATAGATCAAAGGGAATAAGATGTGGTGATTCCCTCTTTAGTATTAGACATTCTCAGTCAGCCCTCTAATGGAAAAGGCAGCACAGACAGATGGAGATGGAAAAGATAATTGGCAACTGGCTGACCAGGATCTGGACTACCATCCTGGCAACCTCAAATGCCTCCTGAGCCAGGCTGGGAAGTGAGTCAGCCAAGTGGCAGGTCTAAGGTCTTAGGAAGCAGTGGAGCCCCAAAGCTAACCAGAGAGCAAATCCCTCTCCTGATATGGGGGCATGCAGCTCCAAGTCACTCTGCCAGGTGGTCTGATTTTTCCAGAGGCCAGAAACTCAGATTGCATACAATATAAAATTTCCCATTTTTAAATGTGAAATCAAACAAATATCTGCAGGCCACATATTTGTGTAAGCTGTCATTTCCAAACTCAAAGAACATTACTACATTCACTGATTTGGCTTTTAAAGTAATAAAGACTAACTTTAATACTGAATGTGTAGACTTGGGATCTTTATGTGCACAACATTCAAGTCATTTTTAAGGGCTAGGGATATAGGTCAGTGGTAGAGCATTTGCTTAGCATGCACAAGGCCCTGTGTTTGATTCCAGACACCCCCCCCCCAAGAAAAGAGCATAACATAGAACATGATAAAAAGTACTAACCTACATAAAAAGTGGAAAAGATCAAGAACATTTCTAGTACACACCAAGAACTGTTTCAAACTCTCCAGCCTCACTCTGGACCTCCATTATCAATTAGCCTGTTGCCTCTTGCCACCTTATTCAAATCCTCATCATGGGAACTGATAACAGATTTAGTTGCTTCAGGTTGAAAGAAATAAAACTTCATTTAACAAACTGCAGGTGTCACTGAAAGAGTGGTGACTTAGCCAAGAGCCTCTTCAGCTTCCGATGCTCGTTGCTTGCACACACCTGTTCTCTCTGACAGCTTCCACTTCCTGTGCAATGGCTATGTTTACCTGGCCAAATGTTTACCTGTCTCTGCATAGAGCACAGCTGTCCTCTGGGTCTGTGACTTCTGCACCCAAGGATTCAACCCTACTTGGATCGAAAATATTCAGAAAAGAAATTGTGTCTGTATTGAACATGTACAGAGTTTTCCTCCTTGTCTTTATTCTGTAACCAACACAGTATCATGATTTTCATAGTATTTGCATTGTATGGGTGTTAAAAGTCATCTAGAGGGCTGGAATATAGCTCAGTGGCAGAGTGCTTTCCTAGAACACACAAGGATCTGGGTTTGATCTCTAGCACCGAAACAAACAAGTAACCTAGAGATGATTTAAAGTATACAGGAGGATGTGCATAAGTCATATGCAAATGCTATACCATTTTATATAAGGGATTTGAGAATTTGCAGATTTTGGTATCCTTAGTTTTTTTTTTTGGGGGGGGGGCAGGATCCTGAAACCAATCCCCAGTGGATACTGAGGGACAATTGCATCTTTTTTTTTTTCCAGGGCTGAGGACCAAACTTGGGGCCTTGCGCATGCTAGGCAAGCACTCTGTCACTGAGCTAAATCCCCCCCAAATATTCCAATTGTACACATAAAGGAAGCCAAGTCTGAATTACATGACTATAAATGAAAAGTCCAAGTTCAAAGGCAGGGTTACTCCAAACCCCAAGTATTTTTCCATTGCACTATTTGACCTCCCCATAAAATTAGTAAATGATATATCTTAACTCTTCTACAAGAACATGAGAAACTTCATTTCTTAACCAGAAACACAATGACTTCATTCCACTTCAAATATGTAATTTTATTACTCAAATTATAAGAATTAGTGATGGCAGGTATTAAAAACTGATGTTTATTATTTAGGTACTTTTCATTTCCCCTCTCTGCCCTGGGGATTGAACCCACTGTGCTACATCCCCAGCCTTTTAAAATTTTTTTATTTTGAAACAGGGTTTAAGTTGCTGAGGGTCCCACTAAGTTGCTGAGGCTGGCGTTGAACTCGGAATCCTCCTGCCTCAGTCTCCAAAGTAACTTGGATTACAGGCCTGTAATCTTACCACACCAAGCCTTAGGTACTTAAAGAAAAGAAAGGAAAGAAAGAAAGCAAGCAAGCAAGCAACTTAGTGAAAAAAGAGAGAGAATTATTTTTTACTGGTATAGGTCTTATTTACCTTTATTCACTTAAGCTAATTTTCTGGGACTCCTGAAAATATTGTCTTGTATGAATATAGAGACAACAGGTAGAATTGGATGCTACCTCTCTGAAAATTTGTGCAGCAGGAAAATTGGATTAGTACAGTGGTGGCCACAGAATTTTGTAAAAAGGGGGACAACTGGTGGCACTAGATTGTGAATGAGTTGTAGGGATTTTTCTTGAAGCTGTGTTCTGCATATTAAGTTCACTGTTTTTCTTTAGATTGGAACAGTGTTCTAAAGATGCTTTAATTTATTCTTCAACAAGATTGAGAAAAAGTGAATTATTTATTCTTTTATTGAGTAGGAAAGTAATGCAGGAAGTAGAGAGGGTGCTCTAAAGTCCCTCCATCTACTAATTCCAAACCCTCCTTTTAGGAACATCCACTGACCCCAAATGGTTGGAAGAGTAGAGCAATCAGAGACCCAGAGGACTTCCTACCAGAGCCAAGTGTGGGTAAACTGCCAGCCCTTCTCAGAGGCTCACCTTTTGGGTACATGGTGAGAAGCCATGACTTGCCAATACTTTTTTTTTTAAATAATTTTTAATTTTATTTTAGAGAGAGGGATAATGAGAGAGAGAAAGGCAGAATCAAATTTTATTTACTTTTCCATGTGGTCTTCATTGCTCTGATACTTTGTTGTATATGTGTTGCTGGGGTTTGAACCAGTGCCCTTGCACATGCCAGGCAAATGCTGGAACCACTGAGCCACTGCATCAGCCCCAGGTGGTTGTTCTTAAACCAATTTCTATTGTTAAGAACTTTTTGAGCTCATAATTTTATTATATATATATATATTATTATTATTATTATTATCATCATTTGGTACTGGGGACTGCACCCAGGGGCACTTAACCACAAAGTCCCCAGCCCTTTTTATTTTTTATTTTGAGACAGAGTCTCTCTAAGTTGCTTAGAGACTTACTAAGTGCTAAGGCTGAATTTGAACTTGTGTGCCTCCTGCCTCAGCCTCCCCAGCTGCTGGGATTACAGGCATGCACCACCATGCCCTGCTAATTTATAATTTTAACTTATACTTTAGTCATCAAATTTCTTTCATTGTATAATTAAAAATGTACAGTTCAAAGGCTTAGAGTACTTACACACTATTGTGTCACCATCACTACCAGCCATCTCTAGAACTCTTTCCACCTTGCATAGCTGAAGCTCTGTTCCCTTGAGACAGTAACCCTGGAAATCACCATTATACTTTATTTTCTATGAATTTGACTAGATGTCTCATCTCATATAAGTGGGATCATTTGTCTTTTGAGACCGGTTTATTTTACTCAGCACAACGTCCTCTAGATTTGTCCTTTTTGTAGCATGTGGCAGAATTTCCTGTGTTTTTAGGAGGAAAAAATTCTTCTTTTTAAACCACAAAATATTTTGAGTTTAGGGCAATCAATCAATTAGATTAAGAAAGAGGATCTGGTCTATTTAACAACACTCAAGCCTTGAAACTATAAGAGAGGAGGTGCTAGAGAGAGAGAGAGAGAATTTGTTGAAATGTTTAATGCTGTGGTTTAGGGTGCATGAGAATCATAGGGAACGCTTGGTAAACCAGATTGCCAGGCCTCAAGCCCTGATTCTGATTCAGGAGGTTTAAGAGTAAGGCCTGATAATTTGCATTTAGTAGAAGTTCCTGATCTGTGACCACACTTTTGAGAACCCCTATAACCCTAAGGTTTGGACTACAGAATTTTAATCACCAAATGGTGCCCTTACTGCAAAGATGATCCCCTCCCATCTAAGACAGGAGGCTTGCAGTTAGAGGAAGAAAGCCCCAGAGCAGAGTAAGAGGAACATGAGAAGGTCCTGCCCTCAACATCTCAGGGTGTTGTACCAAGAGGGAGAGGATGGTGATAAGTCAAACTGGGAACCAAGTTCTCCTGCAGAGGTAAGTGAAGAAAAGTCAAGGGCTCAGGGAGTCTTGGTTCTATGGCTTCATTTGAGACCATGGAAGAACATCACTGTGGAGAGGGGCTGGTCTAACTTCAATTAGAGGTCTCCAGTGGTCTAGTTGGAGAGAAGAATCTCAGACATTAGATGCAGGCCAGCAGCCTTGCAAATGAGGTAGTGGTGGGGAGGGTGAGATGAACCTAGGGTGGCCCCCTGGGCCAGGGGGGCTGCTGGAATGAGAACAAAGCTGATGCAAAGGTATCTGAAGCTAAGCAGAGCTGAGTCTGCAAGTGGGAGGCAGACTGTGATCCTAGGGGCATTGCCCAGGCCATAACTGACCACAGATTTACCAGCTGCAGAATTCAGCAGAGGCCAGCAGCAACTGGAAAGCCTACACAAAGAATCTAGGGACCAGGAGACATAACCAAAGACCTGCACTAATCACTGTCCCAAAGCCCTAAGTCCCTGCCTATTTTGGAAAGGCAGCCACACAATAGAGATAAAAGATGAGGGCTGGAGTGGTGGCTTAGCAGTGGAATACTTGCCTGGCATGTGCAAGGACCATGGCTCAAAACCCAGCACCACATACATACTAAGTGTCAGAGAAACTAAAACCAGATGAAAAAATAAAATTGATTCTCTATAAGTAATAATAGATGCTAGATAGGTTTTGGAGGTACAGCCCCTCTGGAAAGCAATGTGGAGAATCCTCAAAAAATTAGGGATGAATCCACCATATGATCCACCTGTCCCTCTTTTGTGTATTTTCCCAGAGGAGTTAGAATCAGCATATTACAGCGACACAGCAAAGATCCATGTACATAGCAGCTCAATTTACAACAACTACATTATGGAACCAACTCAGATGACCCTCATGGGATGAACAGATCCAAAAACTGTGGTATATATATATATATATATATATATATATATATACCTTTGAAAGTAAATGGATGACGATGGAAGAAATCATGTTGAGTGAAGTTAGCCTAACCCAGAGAGTCAAGGGTCGAATGTCTTCACTCATCTGTGGAGGCTGGAGCTAGACCCTGGCCTGTGTGAAAGGTGGTCATCTTCATGTATTAGACCCAGCAAAATTGTAGCAACACACAACCTAGGATATTCATAGATATGTATCAGGAAGGAGGGCGGGAGGGGAAAGGGTAGGAGAATAGGGTGGGTCCTAGGGGGGTAATCTAATTTAAGAATAGATGCATATCATATTGTTACTTTGGATGCATTTTTGATTGTACAATAATTAAATTTCTTAATAAAAAATCTTAAAAAATAAAATTCTCTTTCTCTCTCTCTCCAAAAAAAGTGTAAGAGATGATGTTTCAGAAAGAGAGCATTTTGTTTTAGAGGCTGAACATTACCTGAAATGACTATTACATATGATTGGAACAGTCATTGACCTTGGCTGTGACCTTGGTCATTTGTTTCTTTCTCTCTCTCTCTCTTTAACTAACCAGCAGGAATGGTTCCATTAAATTTTGACAAAATAACCTCATTTTTTTTTATGTGCATCTAACTTGTCATGTGACTAGGACTGCTAGATAAAATTATGGACATACTTTTGAAAACATTATTCATTGCTTATTTGAAACTCAAATTTAACTGGGCATCTGCGTTTTTATTTTGGTAAAACAGGCAATCTTACTTGTAACCTATTTATTTGCATATGTATATGGACGATGATGTTATTCAAGGGTTCCTTTATCCCACTCTCTACTTTAACCACAAATTTCAGTCATTATGCAATCTTAGTATTGCACCAATTGGAGCAAAAGCCAGATGTAAACCCAAATTTTTTTTAAAAAATTTATTAAGGAGTTGAGTTA
>PVKS010025326.1:0-30015 GCA_004027875.1 Aplodontia rufa
GAAAACTATCAAACACTAAAAAAAGAAATTGCAGAAGACCTGAGTAGATGGAAAAACATTCCATGATCATGGTAAGGCAAAATTAATTTAATCAAAATGGCCATTCTACCCAATGCCCTACACAAATTTAATGCAATCCCAATCAAGATACCAATGTCATTCTTCACGGATACAGAAAAAGCAATCCTCAAGTTCATATGGAATAACAGAAGACCCAGATTAGCCAAAACATTACTCAGCAAGAAGGAAGAAGTAGGGGATATCTCAATTCCAGAACTGAAATTACACTACAGGGCCATAGTAACAAAAACAGCATGGTATTGGTATCAAAACAGAACTAGACGACCAATGGAATAGAACAGAGGATTCTGAGACAAACCCCCATACCTTTAACTATCTGATATTTGATAAAGAGGGCAAAAACATAGTATGGAAGAAAGACAGCCTGTTCAACAAATAGTGTTAGACAAACTGGATAGCCATGTGTAGACAACTGAAGCTGGATCCTTACCTTTCCCCTTACGCAAAAATTAAACCAAAATGGTTCGAAGATCTGGTTATTAACCCAACAACTTTAAATTTACTTGAAAAAGAAGTAGGATCAACACTACAGGACATAGGGGTTGGCGGCACCCTCCTTAACAAAACTCCCATGGCGCAACCAGTAAAGTCAAGAATAAATGAATGGGATGCAATTACACTAAAAAGCTTTTGCACAGATAAAGAATCAGTCAACAGTGTCAAGAAAGACTCAACAGAATGGGAGAAAATCTTTGACTGCTACACCTCAGACAGAGGGCTAATTTCCAGAATATGCAAAGAACTAAAAAAACGAAACAACAAAACCACAAATAATCCAATCAATAAATGGGCTACAGATCTAAAAAGAAATTTCTCACCAGAGGAAGTCCAGAAAGCCCATACATATATGAGAAAATGCTCGACATCATTAGCTATAAGGGAAATGCAAATCAAAACTTCAATGAGATTCCACTTCATTCCTGTCAGAGTGGCAAAAATGAAGACTACAAACAATGACAGATGCTGGAGAGGCTGTGGGAAAATGTTGGGCTCTGTGCAAAAGACAAATGCTGCGCTGGACTCCATGACACTTCTTCCTCTCCTCCTCTTTCATGTTCCGCGCACTCTGAGCCAAAAAGAGTGCGCGCCGGCGCATGAGGACTGCTTCCTCTTTCTCTCTGTACCTTCCGGTTGGTGATAGCTGACAACACCAACATAGCAGTCTCTCATTGGCTGGGATAAGCCAGTCTGCCACTTCACCATTGGTTCCTTAGCTGTCTCCCCTCCCTATAAAAATCCATGTGCCTTGGAAATAAACGGATTCTGAGCTGCCATCTGCTGCATGTGGTTGACTTGTTTCCCCGCCAGAGGGAAGGGATCTCCAGCTACGGGGTTCCAGGGTTCGGACGCCAGCACTCACCCTCCTGATTTGGCTCCCTGGGGGCAATCCAGCTGGTTCGGATCACCCCGCCCACGCCTCAGGGACGGAAGCCTGAGGTAATGACAGGAAAAGAGGAACACTGTCACATTGCTGGTGGGACCGCAAAGTGGTTCAGCCACTCTGAAAAGCAGTGTGGAGACTCCTCAAAAAATTAGAGCTGGAACCACCTTATAACCCAGCTATCCCGCTTCTGGGTATTTTCCCAAAAGAGTTAGAATCAGCATATTATAGAGCTGTGGCTATATCAATGTTTATAGCAGCTCAATTTACTATAGCTAGACTATGGAACCAACCCAGATGCCCTTCACCAGACGAGGGGTACATATATACTTTGGTACATATATACAGTGGAATACTACTTGGCCATTAGAGAAAATGATATCATGGCTTTTGCAGCCAAATGGATGGAGATGGAAAAAATTATGCTAAGTGAAGTATCCCAACTTCGAGAGTCAAGGGCTGAATGTTTTCTCTCATTTGTGGAAGCTAGAATACAATCGGAAACAGTATGTTAGATGGCTAAGCTAATAATAACCTCAAAATGTATGAATTTTTACACAAACAGGGGGAACCTTGCTTAGGATAGCTGGAGATGTGGGGCGGGGGGAGGAAATAGGAAATAGGAATAAATATCTTAAAGACTGGAGGGAGGGAATATGGGGGAATCAACTCAGAAGGAGATCTCTGACCTTCACGAGAAGTCCACTTAACACAGGGGTTCTTTTGGGGGGGAAACACAGAACCATGGGGAACCCAAGGGGGGAAACCATAACATGGCATCAGCCTTGGCTAACTATGTAAATATACATTGGCTCTTGATTGTTTGATAATGATTCCCCCTCAATTGAAAGTCCATATTCAACTAATAAAAAAAAAAGAAATTTAGTCATTGTACAATCAAAAATGCATCCAAAATAACAATATGATATGCTTATATTCTTAAATCATATTTACCCCCTGGATTCCCCCCGTTCTCCTCCTTTTCCCCTTCCCACCAACCCCCTCCCCCCTCCTGCCCGATACATATCTACGATTGCCCGAGATTATGTGTTACTACGCCTTTGCTCGTCATTAGGTTGACTATCTTTCACACATTCTCGGGTTTAGGTGTGGTGAAGACATTCGACCCTTGACTCTCTGGGTTTGGCTAACTTCACTCAGCATTTTTTCCATCACCATCCATTAACCTTCAAAGGTTGCCATATCATTGTTTCTAATTGCTGAGTAGAACTCCATGTTATATATATATACCACAGTTTTTTGATCCATTTATCCAGCGAGGGGCATCTGGGTTGGTTCCATAATTTAGCTATCGTAAACTGGGCTGTTATGAACACAGATTTTGCTGTGTTGCTTACCTCTCTTATCCACTTCAGATTCCATGGTCCCTCATTAAAATCACTGCCTGGCAAACACTTTTAACTACCTCCAAGTTTTTTTTTTCAAACTCTGGTTAAAGCTACTCTTAATATATACCATGCCTACCCTTGCTAATGCTCACTAAAGCTGAAGAAAAAAAAAATACAAGTTAACTGGTCTCACTTTTAAACTCATTGCCACAATTCTCAAATGCCACTTCATACTTCCCAGAAATCATACCACATTTCTCCCACTATGCTTGCTCTTCCACTTTCATATATTCTTTTCTTGTTTCTCAAAATCCAAATATCCCCTCTTCCCCTATAAAGATTTGGTAGAACTGATATGGCACTATTCCCTAGGCAGGGTGATTAGTTAGCTACTTGGTGGCAAACTGGACCACTTCTATGATGAAAGGGCTGCACTGTGTCCTTTCTTGAATGGACATTTACTCTACATATGGATGTACCTTCCATGCATGCAATGCTTTTGCCAAAACTACCATCCATGGACTTACCAAATGCCTTATCAACTACCCTGATATTCCATGTAGCACTGCTTCTGACCAAGGAACTCACTTCACAACCAAAGAATTGCAGCAATGGCCCATCCACATGGAGCTCACTGATCTTACCATGTCCCCACCACCCTGAGGCAGCAAGCTTGAGAGAAGAGAAGAACCGCCTTTTAAAAACTCAGGGTCCTGCAGAAGCAGTACCTGCTCTGAATTAATGTCCAGTATATGCTATTTCTCTGATAGGTAATATTCACAAGCTCAGGAATCAAAGAGTAAAAATAGAAGTCAGTGATACCATTCACCACAAAGCCCAGTGACCTACTAACAAAATGTTTGCTTTGTTTTCATGACTTCATGTTGTTGCCCTGGAGGTTTTAGTTTCAAAGAAAGAAATGCTTTCACCAGGAAACACAACAATGATTCCATCAAACTGGATGACCACCTTGTCACTTTGGGTTCCACTTGCCTCTGAGTCAACAGGCCAAGAAGGAGTTGCGATGTCAACCAAGGTGACTGATTTGGACTATCAAAGGGAAACTGAACTTCTACTCAAAATGGAGGTAAGAAACAATATGTCTAGAATACAGTGATCCCTTAGGGTGAGGGTGTCTCTTAGTATTATCATGCTCTGTAACTAAGACTTAAAGACCTAAAGAACAACAACCTATTGAATAGCCAAGACCCTTAAGGAATGAAGAGTTGGATTACGCATGATGTAAGGTGCCACAACCAGATGAGGTTCTTCATAAAGACCAAGGGAATACAGAATGGGTAATAGAAGAAGACAGTTAACACATACCAGCTACAACCTTGAGACCAATTACAGAAATGAGGATTGTAATTGTCATGAATATTTCCTCCTTGTTTTGTTGTGAATAGGTTTGTTTGTGTGTGTGTGTGTGTGTGTGTATATATATATATATATATATATATATATACATAGAGCCACTTATCTTTGTTCTCTTTCCTTTCTTATTCTTTTATCACGTAACAGAAAGATGTAATAAGTTTTACCATTATGTATATACATTATTACATCATAGTACTTAAATTATAGGAAATCAGAAGACTCAACATCACTCAAGAACTTTATATCCTCTTTTGGTGAAAGGATTAGCATGCTTTGGGTTGTATGAAAAATTTATGCACATATTTGGCAGAATTGTGACCTTATTACTGTCATCTGAAGATTATATATGGTTTAAGGAGATGCATATAGGTACCAAGTTAAGAAGGGTAGACTTGTGACTGTTAATTTTATTTACCAACTCACTGTGCTAAGGATGTCCATATAGCTAATAACCATTATTTCTGAGTGTTTGTATTTCTGAAAGAAATTGAAATGTGAACCAGTAGAGGAAGTGAAGGTCACCTTCACCAATGTGGTTGGGCATCATCCAACCCACTGAGGTCCCAAATACTACACAGAGGTGCAGGAGGGCAAATTCTCTCTTTCTTCTTTAGCTGAGATATCCATCTTCTGCCCTCAGGCATTAGAGCTCCTGGTTCTTGAACCTCAGATTCTAGGACTTATTTCTCGGACCTCCCTCTCCTCTATCATTTTTTAGGCCTTTAGATTTGAAGTGGGAATTATATCTTCAGTTCCCCTAAATCTCAGGCCTTTGGACTTAGAATGAATTACACCACCAGCTTATAGATGGTATATCATAAGACTCTTAGTCTCCTTGATTTTGTGAGTCAATTCCCATAATAAAACTCCAAACTAATCAGGCAGTCCATTTTTTACTATTTCTGTTTTACTGGAGAACCTTGACTAATACAAGATCATAATGAGCATTTTGAAACATCAAATGGATGTGATTTCTCTACTAGAGGATTTCCAGCAGCTTCCTTAAGTAGAGAAATTATATCTGTTTGATGTTTCAGCAACTTCATACTCAGTTAAGGGTGTTTTACAGAGTCATGCAGGATCTGGCTCCTGCCACTTCTCTGATTTTGTCTGTTATGACTTCTCCCTTTTCCACTATACTCCAGTCACACTGGCTAGAGTCCCAATCCAAGTGTTTACCTTCTCTCTTGGTTTGATGTCTCCTAAATTTCTAGTCTTCTGCCATATCTGTTCCCTCTAAACCATTAATAAATATTAGAAACTAAATTAGACTTCAAGTTACTAAGACAAAAGATATTAAGAGATCATAATTAAAATGTGTTTAAAAATTTTCGCAATTATTTTTGTAATTGGAAAGGATATATTTTTAAAAATTAATCATACAGTATTTGTTCCATTTACATGTAAGTTTTTAGTATTATATCACTTATATAAACACACAATTAAGTGTTGGACCAAAAAAAGATGAAAAAAATAAAGCTGATTCTCCCTCTCTCTCTCTTTAAAAAAAGAAAGGAAAGAAAGAAAAACTAAAAAGATATTCTAGGGGCTGGAGCAGTGGCTCAGTGGTTTCAGCGCTTGCCTTGCAAGCATGAGGACCCGGGTTCAAACCCCAGCACCACGTACACAACTGAGTGTTGGAGCAACTAAGGCCATGTGAAAAACTAAATAAAGTTGTTTCTCTCTTTCTCTGTCTCTCTCGCTGTCCCTCTTTCTTTTAAAAAAAAAAAACATATTCTAGTAAAGAGCAGAACAAAAGTCAGACTCAAAATAAACTTAACAGAGCAGAAATGAATCAAATAAGGGTCAATTCAAAACAAAGAAAAAGGAACTTCAGAGAAGACATATTTTTAATTACTCCAACTAGAGGAACCTGGAAAGTAGTATCTAAAGAAGAAAAGGAGAACTACATTACAAAATGTACACTTTTTAAAGTACTGCCATAAATTACTCAGTGGATCAGGTAATCACCTCTTGTATCAAGTCCTAAATAAAGAGAATGCACCATCTAACAAAATTTCACCCAGAAAAAAAAGGGAACTAATTCATCTAAAAAATTTCAATGCATTCTAGGAATAATGACCATGTTTCAGAGTATATTATGATATGTGGTTTAACATATTACGATATGTGGTTTAATGTAGTATGACATGAGTGGTACTATTTAATAATCAGATTTTTCCTTTTATCCAAGTTGTTATCTTTCTTTACTGGTAGTCCCTTTCCAGTTAATAATAATAAGTCAGAAACCTGAAGTCCTCCTTAATTCTCTGGTCTGCTTTGCCCTTTCTTCTTCTTTTTCTTCTTCTTTTTTTTTTTTAAGCGAGAAGGACAGTAAGAGAGAGAGAGAGAGAGAGTCAATTTTTGTTTTTCACATGGCTTTCATTGCTCTGACATTCAGTTGTATAGGTGGATGGATAAAAAAACAAAATCCAACAATATGCTGCTTATAAGAGACTCATCTTACAGGCAAGGACATCCACAGACTAAAGGTTAAAAGGATGGAAAAAAGTTTTCCAGGCATATGGACCACAAAAACAAACAGGAGTAGCGATTCTTATATCTGACAAGTAGAGTTCAATCAAAATTAATAAGAAAAGACAAAGAAGGCTATTACATCTCAGTAAAGAGAGCAATCCAACAAGAAGATATAACCACAGAAAACATTTATGCCCCAAATATGAACACATCCAACTACGTGGAAAAAATTCTCCCACGACATTAAACCCTTCAAAGATACCAACAATAATACTGGGGAACTTCAATACATCCTTATCACCAATAGATAGGTCATTAAAAGAAAAAATCAATAATGATATCTCTAACCTAAACAACAGTACAAATCAAATGGACTTAACAGACATCTACAAAATATTCCACCCCAAAACAGCTGAATTTGCCTTATTCTTGGCAGCACATGGATCTTTATCAAAAATAGTTCATATTCTAGGCCACAAGGGAAATTTTAAATATAAAAAAATCGATATAACCCCATATATCCTAACATATTATAATGGAATGAAGCTAGAAATCAACAGCAAGAAAAATAACAGAAACCACGTAAATATATGGAGATTGAATAATACTCTCTTAAATAAAGAATGGATCAAAGAATAAATGAGAGCAAAAATCAAGAAATTCTTAGAAATGAATAAGAAAGACGCAATATATTGAAATCTTAGAGACAGTATGAAAGTATTTCTTGTAGAAAAATTTATAGCACAGAATGCCTACATTAAAAAACTAGAGAGAGGGGCTGGAGTGGTGGCTCCGCAATTATGGCACTTGCCTGGCATGTGCAAGTATGCAGGTTCAAACCCCAGCATCCAAGTACACAACTAAGTGTAAGAGCAACGAAAGCTTTGTGAAAAACTCAGTAAGAATTGATTCTCTCTCTCTCTCTCTCACTGTCCTTCTCTCTTAAAAAAAAAAAAAAAACTTAAAAAAATCTAGAGGGGCTGGAGCAGTGGCTCAGCGGTTTCGGCGCTTGCCTGGCAGGCACGAGGACCCAGGTTCAAACCCCAGCACCACGTACACAACTAAGTGTTGAAGCAACTAAGGCCATGTGAAAAACTAAAGAAAGTTGTTTCTCTCTTTCTCTGTCTCTCTCACTGTCCCTCTCTCTTAAAAAAAAAAAACTAGAGAGATTCCAAATAAATAAAATAATGCTCCCCCTCTGTTCCTTGGAAAAAGAATAAATTAATCCCCAAACCAGGAAAGACACGAAATAATCAAGATCAGAACTGAAAATCAATGAAATTTGGAAAGAAAAACAAAAACAATATGAAGAATCAATGAAATGAAGAGTTGGTTCTTTGAAAAGATAAATAAAACTGATAAAACCTTAGCCTAACTCACCAAAAGAAAGAATGAGAAGCAAATCAACAAAATCAGAAATGAAAAAAGGAGAGATCATCACAGACCCTTCTGAAATCCAGATTATCAGTACTTATGTTGAGAATTTATGTTCCAATAAATTGGAAAATCTGGAAGATATGAACAAATTTCAGACACATATGACCCAAACTGAGACAGGAAAATAAAGAAATCCTAAAAAGATCAATATCAAGTAATGAAATTGGTATAGCAGTTCAAAAACCTTCCAAAAAAGGAAAGCCAAGGAACTGACAGATTCTCAGCTGAATTCTACCAAACCTTTACAGAACTAACACTTCTCTTTCTTAAATTATTCCATGAAATCAAAAGGGACGTAACAACCTGAAAAACTTTTTAATGAGGCAATCATAACCCTGATACCAAAACCTGACAAAGACACATCAAGGAAAGAAAACTATACAACAATATCCCTGATGAACATAGATGCAAAAATCCTCAATAAAATACTAGCAAACTGCATTAAAAAAAAAAACACCAAAAAGAGCACACCACGACTAAGTAGGTTTCATTCCAGGGATGTAAGATTGGTTCAACAACATACACAAATCAATAAATGTGATTCATCATTGAAACAGAATTTTTTTTTTTTAAGAAAGAGGGGACAGTGAGAGAGAGAGAAAGAGAGGAGCAATTTTTATTTACTTTTTCATGTGACTTCCATTCCTTGGACACTTTGTTGTGTACATGGTGCTGGGGGTTTGAACCTGCATACTTGCGCATGCCAGGCAAGTGCTGTAACTACTGAGCCACTGCTCCAGCCACACTTAAACAGAATTAAAGACAAAAACCACTTTATTATTTTTACAGATGTAGAAATGGCCTTGATAAAATCCAACACCCATTTATGTTAAAAATGTTAGAGAAGTGAGGGATCAAAGGAACTTAACATTGTAAAGGCCATTTATGACAAACCCATAGCCAACATCTTATTAAATGGAGAAAAACTGAAATCATTTCAACTAAATTAAGGAACAAGAGAAGGCTGTCCACTGTCACCAATCCTATTTAATATAATTCTCAAAACACTAGCCAGAACAATCAGGCTAGAAAAGGAAATCAAAGGGATACAAATATGAAAAAAAAAGTAAAACTATCTTTGTTTGCTGACAATATGATTCTATACCTAGAAGTCAAAACAACAAAAGAAAAAAAAACCCAAAACTCCATCAGAAGACTTCTAGGGCTTATAAATAAATTTAGTAAAGCAGCTGGATACAAGATTAATACCCACAACAGATTTCTAATATTCCAACAGTGATCCAGCTGAGGAAGAAATCAGGAAAACTATCCCATTCACAATAACCTAAAAAAAAAAAAAACTTGGGAATTAATCTAACCAAGGAAATAAAAGATCTCTACAATGAAAATTATAGAAGACTGAAGAAAAACTGAAGAAGACCTGAGAAGATGGAAAGACATCCCATTTTCTTGGATAGGCAAAATTAGTATAGTCAAAATGGTCATTCTGGGCTGGAGTGGTGGCTTGGTGGTTAAGGCCTAGCATATGCAAGGATGCAAGTTCAAACTCCAGTACCATGTACACAACGAAGTCTCAGAGCAATGAAAGCCACATGAAAAACTAAATAAAAAATTGTTTCTCTCTTTCCCTCTCACTGTCCCTTTCTCTTAAAAAAATGGCCATTCTGCCAAAAATGCAATACAGATTCAATATGATCCTCATCAAAATACCAATGACATTCTTTAAAAAAAAAAAAAGAGATAGATGGGGGGAGAGAGAGAGAGAGAGGGAGAGGGAGGGAGGGAGAGAGAATCAACTTTATTTTAGTTTTTCAGTGGCTTTTGTTTCTCCAACACTTAGTTGTGTATATGGTGCTGAAGTTCAAACCAAGGTCCTTACGCATGCCTGGCAAGCGCTCCAACTGCTGAGCCACCACTCCAGCCCCCAATGACATTCTTCACAGAAATAGAAAACAAAATAATTCTTAGATTCATTTGGAAGAATAAGAGACCCAGAAGAGCCAAAGCAATACTAAGCAAAAAAAAAAAAAAAAAAAAAAAAAAAAAAAAAAAAAAAAAAAAAAAAAAAAAAAAAAAAAAAAAAAAAAAAAAAAAAAAAAAAAAAAAAAAAAAAAAAAAAAAAAAAAAAAAAAAAAAAAAAAAAAAAAAAAAAAAAAAAAAAAAAAAAAAAAAAAAAAAAAAAAGAAAGAAAGAAAAGAAAAAAGAAAATGAAGCAGGAGGCATCACAATACCTGGCTTGAAATTATATTACAGAGCTCTAGTAACAAAAACAGCATAGTATTGGTATTAAAATAGGCATGAAGACGAATGGAACAGAATAGAAGACACAGAGACAAATCCACAAATCTACAGCTATCCGGTATTTGACAAAGGTAGCAAAAATATATCTTGCAGAAAAGACGGTCTTTTCAACAAACGGTGCTGGGAAAACTGGACAGCTATACGCAGAAAAGTTAAATTAGATGCTTATCCCTCACCCTGCACAAAACCCAAATAAAAATGGATTAAAGACTTAGGAATTAGACCTTACAACAATTAGAAGAAAACATAGGGTCAACATTCCATTATACAAGACCCCAAAACACAAGAAATAGAGTAAAATAAAGGAAAGGGTGAAGGATCCATCAAACACAAATTAACTGATAAACTAAAGGAAACCTAATAGAATAAAGGAAAGACAATGGGAGAGGAGAGGAAGGAAAGGAGGGAAAGGAGAATATAAATATTGTATATATTTATATACATATAAATATATATGTATGTATATTTACATATATAAAGATATAAATATTGTATAGTATACTTTGTACTGGAGATACTAAATAGTTACTATGCAATCATTAAAATCATAAAAGTGAAAAATCAATCAATCCATCGATCTATCTCAAAGAGAGATCAGTAGAGGAAAGGGACCAGGGAGAGGGAAAAGCTGGGGGAAGTGCTGGGGAGGGAAATGAACCAAAACATATTGTTATGATATGTGCATATATGAATGTACAATTATAATGCACCAATAAAAAATCTACAAACGAGAACTTTAAAAAAACTGTAGATAACATGAAAGTCATTCATATTTAATTTTATGCTAGTTTTTCTACTACAGATTTACAATTTCAATCTTGCTAGGCTAACATTAAAAATGAACTTGCTGGGGCTGGAGCAGTGGCTCCATGGTTACAGCATTTGCCTGGCATGCGTGAGTACACGGGTTCAAACCCCAGCACCCACGTACACAACTAAGTGTCAGAGCAACGAAAGCCATGTGAAAAACTCAAAAAAAAAATTGATTCTGTCTCTCTCTAACACACACACTGTCCATCTTTCTTTAAAAAAATTGCTATTATTTAATGGGTACAGAGTTTTGGTTTTGCAAAATGAAAAATGTTCTATAGATAGATGGTAGTGATGGCTGCACAAGTGAGTCTTTCTAAACATTCTGAACAGAAATGTCACTTAACCATACACTTAAAAATTAGTTAAAATGGAGTGCTGTGGATACACCTTAGTGGTATACAGCTTGCCTAGTATTGTGCACTGGGCTCCATTTTTGGCACTGAAAAAATTAAAATGGTAAATTTTGTTATGTATACTTTGCTACAATATTTTTAAAAATTCAATATTAAAAAATGAATTAGCATTCATAGGATATCATGGTGGGGTAAGCTCAGACATTCCTGTACTGACTCCATTTCAGATTTAATTTACATTGACCATTACCATACACCAGACCAATGTCAGTAATTTTCAAATATATCACTTCAGGAATTATCAATATATTTTTAAAGATGAAGAATTAGGGGCTCATTAAGTTTAGTAGTGCGTGGAAGGGAAAGATTGGTGAGGAAAAAACAATGCAAGGTATATAGTAATAGTCCACAAAAGGAGTAAATCCATAAATGAAAAATGGAATTGAAGTAGCACTATGAATCCTTTGTAGATTCATTCATTCAACAAATACTCATTATCTACTATTTATTTGTCAGTCACTATTCTAAATTCTGCAGATATATCATTAACAAAATTCACATTCTCCTGGGATGCTTACCAGGGATTTCACAAAATGTGATCTTTTGATTGAAGGCATTTGAAAAACTATATATTGCAGGGAATCAGCTATCAGAGACTTTCTGGAAATGAGAATTCTGCTATGGAAGATTTTTTTAATCCCCTAAAATGTACAAGCAGAAAGGCTGGATGATCACTCATCACCAAAGATGTGGAAAATTTTTCCAAGCTGAAAGGGAATTTATAGTTGGAAAGGGAGTTTACCAGGTAAATTTCTAAGATTCTATTAGAATTCTCATACACTAAGGATCAAATAATATTGTGGATGCAGAGGTAGAAGCAATATATCTATATCCCATGTATATATATTTCTGTTTGATTAGCCACGTGTTTCTTATTAACTATTTATCAACATGGATAATGTAATATTTTTCTTTATATTGCACATATCAGAACCAATGAAATGAAGGAATAAGTGAATGAAAGTGAGGGATCACTTCCTATTCTATGTTGTTCAATTTGACATTTAAATTCAATTTCCAATTTATTTTCAAAATAATTATATAAGGTTTTTGCTATTTACTTATTAAAATCATACTTACTCATGCTTTAAACAAAAATTCATTGACTATATATAAGCCTGTGCTAGGTAATTAGGATGCTAAAGATAACCATGCACTCTCTTTTTTCATTTAGAAAAATGAGAAAGACACATAAATAAATATGATAAAGTATTATAGTGTTGTGTTAAAAAGTAGTATGGGGGCTTCAAAAGGAAGAGGTGAGGGGAGGAAACACTTCTATCTGGGGAATGGTTGGTAAGAGAAGTCAAAAATTTAAGGAAAAGGTAACACTTCATATATCTGAATTAAGATGTGTTATAAGTATAAAACATACCAGATTTCAAAGATTTTTGCATTATATACTTTTTTATTGGTTACTTGTCAAAATAATATTTCAGATATATAAATTAAATAACTAAATTAATTTTCCTTGTATTTTTAGCTTTTTAAATGTGGCTATTAGGAGAATTTAATTACACATGTGATTTGCAATAGTTTCTCTTGGACCATGTTGGATAACTGCAGTTCATGCAGTAAAGAAATTAGACATATGGGCAGAGGCATGATAAGAGAAGTGGTAAGTGATCAGCATCAGTGGCCATAGTTTTTACTATTAATAGAGAAAGCAGAGCTATATTAAGCAGCAGCAGTGGGCAGAGAGAAGAGGTGAGGGACAAAACAGAATATATTAAATAAAGAATATACTTTTTTCACATGGCGTGGTTGTTCTACCTCCCTAACAACTAAAAGAATCACAACTGTTTCTAGAACAGAGATAGAAGAGGGTTTGAGAAAATATCATGATTTCAGTATCAAATAGATGGGCAAATCTGACTTAATCCCAAACAAGACAAATCACCCAATTTAAAAAGTCCTGAGAGTAAGGGATAAAAAGAGGATAGACATAATAAATTAGAAAACTATGCCTAAAAACAAAAGAGATTTTTCTCCTTTGAGATTTTTTGAAAGGCTTTTTTAATGTCCATAAATCTCAGATTTGACTTATAATCCAAACCACAAAATTTATGTTTCTAATAAATCCAACTAATATTATTAAAAAGCTACTATAAAAATGGTTAAGTATGAGTAATTTCCAGAAAAGGCTATAAATCTTAATGATACTTAAAGATATAAAATGTCTAGCAGAGGTCTGGAGCAGTGGCTCAGTGGTAGAGCATTTGCCTGGCATGCATGAGGACCTGGGTTCAAATCCTAGCACCACATATATACAACTAAGTGTAAGAACAACAAAACCCAGATAGAAAATTAAATAAAGCGATTCTCTCTTTTAAAAAAATGTCTAGCAGACTACATAACACAAAAACAGATTCATTAAATAATAGGTTTTTCTTTTTTTATTAGAAATTTATTGTTGAAAAACCATACAAGTTTTTAACAAAATAATATAAAATGTCCATAGATTCTGGATATTAGATTTACCCCCATGAGTGTCCTCTAATTGCCCACCCTTATCCCTCCCTTCCCCTTCCCACAATATCTCTACAAAAGTATTAGGTTGTATAACATTACACCTAATCTGGATTTAACATATGGTAATAGACCACCTTTCTCAATGGCCAGGGTCTAGATCCAGCCTCCACAGATGAGTGGAGACATTCGACCCTTGGTTCTCTGCGTTAAGCTGATTTTACTCAGCATAATTTCTTCCATAGCCATCCATTTACCTTCAAAGGCTGCAATATCATTGTTTCTAATTGCTGTGTAAAACTCCATGATACATATGTACCACAGTTTTTGGATCCATTCATCCAGTGAGGGACATCTGGGTTGTTTCCATAATCTAGCAATAGTAAATTGAGCTGCTATGAACATAGATATTGCTGTGTCACTACAATGTGCTGATTCTAGATCCCCTGGAAAAATACCCAGGAGTGGAATAGTAGGATCATATATATGGTGGGCTCATCCCTAGTTTTTTGAGGATTCTCCACACTGCTTTCCAGAGAGGCTGTACCAGTCTGCAGCTCCACCAACAGTGCGTTAGCATGCCTATCTCTCCACAGCCCCTCCAGCATCTATTATTGTTTATTTTCTTCATCTTTGCCATTCTGACTGGCATAAGGTGATATCTTAATGTGGTTTTCATTTGCATTTCTCTGATTACTAGTGATTTGGAGCACTTTCTCATGTATTCATTGGCTTGATCAATGTCCTCTGGTGAGAAGTTTCTATTTAGCTCTTTGGCTCATTTATTAATTGGGTTGTTTGTGTTTTTGTAGTTGAGATTTTTGAGGATTTTGTAGATTCTGGATATGAGGCCCCTGTCAGAGGAATCATAGCCCATGATTCTCTCCATTTCCGTAGGAAATCTCTTGACTCTTTTGATTGTTTCCTTGGCAGTGCAAAAGCTTTTTAGCTTTATGGCATCCCATTCACTGATTTTTTTACTTTACTTCCTTCACTTTAGGAGACATGTTGAGAAAGTCTTTGCCTACTCCCAAATGTTGAAGTGTTGGACCTAAATTGTCTTCCAGCAGTTGCAAGGTAGCTGGTTTAATACCTAGCTCCTTGATCCATTTTGATTTGATTCTCGTGCAAGGAGAAAGATATGGGTCTAATTTCAACTTTCTGCAAGTGGCTGTCCAGTTTGACCAACACCATTTGTTGAAGAGGCTGTCTCCCCTCCATGTAATATTTTGTCCCCCTTTGTCAAAATTCAGATGTTTAAAGATTTGAGGATTTGTTTTGGGGTCTTGTATTCTATTTCATTGGTCTTCTTCCCTGTCTTGATACCAGTACCATGCTGTCTTTCTTACTATGGCTCTATAGTATAGTTTTAGATCTGGAATGGCAAAACCACCTGTTTCATCTTTCTTGCTTAGTAGTGTTTTGGCAATTCTAGGTTTCTTATTGTTCCAAATGAATTTGAGAATTTCTTTTTCTATGTCAATGACATAGGTATCTTTATAGGGATAGCATTAAATCTGTATAAAGCTTTTGGTAGAATGACCATTTTTATTATATTAATTCTGCCTAACCAAGAGCATGGGACATCTTTCCATCTTCTTAGGTCATCTTGGATTTCATTCTTCAATGACCGATAATTTTCGTTGAAGAGATCTTTGATTTCCCTTGTAAGGTTAATTCCCAAGTATTTTATTTTTTCAAAGATACTTTGAAAGGGACTTATTTCCTGACTTCTTCATCAGTCCTATTATTATTAGCAAAGTGGCAGGATACAAGATCAACACACATAAATCAATAGCTTTCTTTCTTTTTTAAACAGAGAGGTAGAGAGTGAGAGAGAAACATAGAATCAATTTTATTAATTCATCTGGACCTTGTTGCTCCAATACTTAGTTGTGTATGTGGTGCTGAGGTTTGAACCTGTGTCCTTCCACATGCCAGGCAAGTGCTCCAACCATTGAGCAACCTCTCCAGTAACTCTTTTCTTTCTTAATAATAATCTTCAGTGTGACCAAACTATCAGAAAAATATGTTTAGGTATTTAAAAAAGAAAACTTCAAATCCCCTGTTCTAACTTGGAAAATCGATGATAATGAAAATAAAATGACATCATGGATATAAAGAAAAGGAAAGGATAATGAGGGGGTCAAATTAATAATGAAGAACTCTTTCCTTAAATTCAGTCTTTGATGTTACAGTTTAGCTCCAGAATGCCTCAGAAAGGCTGGAAGGCTTGGTCCCCAGCTAGTGGCACTATTGGGAAGTGGTGGAAGCTTTAGGAGGTGGGGCTTAGTTGGAGGAAGTAGGTCACTGAGAGTATACCCTTGAAAAGTATATTGAAACTCTCGCTCCTTCCTCTCTTGCTTCCCTGCTAACAAAGTGGGCAGCTTTATTCCATTACATGCTCCCTGCCATTGATGCTTAGTCTAACTATAGGCCCAAAGTGATAGGGTTAAGCAACCAGGGACTGAAAGCTCTAAAAGCATGAGTCAAAATCAATCCTTCCTCTTTTTAAGTTGATTTTTCTCAGGTATTTTGTCACAGTGATACAAAGTTGACAAATGCAGAAAATTGGTACTGAAAGTGGGATCACTGCCCTATTCCTGACCATGTGGTTCAGAAATCCAAGGATCTGGTTTGCAAGAAGAATTTAGAAAACTCTGAAGGACTGGGCTAGAAAAAGCCTAGAATACTATAAATAGAGCTTGAAGGGAGATTCTGGTAAGGAAGAAGAGAATACTGATAGAGATGCAGAGTAAAGACTGTACTTATAAAGTTTCAGATGCAAATGAATCTACAGGGTATTAGACTAAAGGTCATTTGTGTTACATTGGGTAGAGACCTTATCTACATTTTGTCCATGCCCTGGGACTGTGTAAGGCTGAGTTTAAAGGTATGGATTAACTAATCTGGAGGTGAAATTTCAAGGCAAAACATCAGTCATGCTGTAGCATGGGTATTGCTGGTTGCTTTTTTGCCAGATTTAGTGAAAATATAAAGTAAAAAGCAAAATGGAAAGACTGTGTGTGTGTGTGCGTGCATGCATGCGCGCGTGAGTGTTTTACTAGGGATTGTACCTAAAGGTGTTCTATCACTGAGCTACATTCCCAGTCTTTTCTATTTTAATTTTTTAAATTTTTATGTTGAGACAGGATTTCATTAATTTCCTGAAACTGGCCTAAAATTTATGTTCTGCCTCAGACTCCTGAGTAGCTGAGAATATAGCTGTGTGCCACTGTGCCTGGATGAGCAGATAAAACCTGTAGTTTGGCCAGAGAAGTGCATGTAAAGTTCTGGCTAAGGTGGGTATGTTGCTAAAGACATTAGCTCCACTTAAAAGAAACTGAGCCAGGCACCTTGGCATACGTATAGGTCCAGTTACTTGGGAGGCTTAGGTGGGAAGATTGCTTGAACACCTAGCTTGGGCAACATAGCAAGACCCTGTCCATTAAAAAAAAAAGAAGAAGAGGAGGAAGAAGAAGAAGAAGAAAGAGGAGGAAGAGGAGGAAGAGGAGAAAGAGGAGGAAGAGGAGGAAGAGGAGGAAGAGGAGGAGGAGGAGGAGGAGGAGGAGGAGGAGGAGGAGGAGGAGCCGCCAAACATTCCAAACATTTTACACTAGGAAATAGGAAAGATGCCTTGAAGGTATCTCAAGAACTAGAAGAACTCACCTTTCGCAGACTCAAGAGTGTATAGTGTAAAATCATTTAAAAGACTTTTGTTTGACCAAAGAGCCTGCAGGCACCCTTTTTGCATGGGGAATTGTTTTTTGGATTAATTTCCCCCTGTTCAACTATCCAGGCACTTAGAGTTGGCTGCAACTGTGGCTCAAGCAAACACTGACACTGATCACTCTGCAGGCAGACCCTTGGTGTGATACTTTTTTTTCTTTTTTTTAAGAGGGAGGGACAGTGAGAGGAAGAGAGAGAGTATCAATTTTATTTAGTATTCAGGTGGCTTCTGTAGCTCTAATATTTTGTTGTGTACGTGGTGCTGGCTTTTGAACCCAGGTCTTTGCATATGCCAAGCAGGCACTGTAACCACTCAGCCACTGCTCCAGTCCCAATATTGGTTTTGTAGACATGCAGAATGCAAGAGTTTGGTCATGAAGGCTTCCACTGAGATTTCAAAGAAAAGTGTGGGAAGCAGAGCATGGCAGGGTCAGAGTTCTTCCTTGCAAGTAACCCCTGAATCTCTGCAAGTAGCATCCGAGATGGAAATGTATGGAGCCATGAGGGTGAAACTGAAGTTGCACTGGTGACCCTAGGAAATCAGAGATGTCAGGAAAAGCAGAACATCTACTAAGGAAAGATGCAGACAGAGACCAGAGCTGCTAGAGAGAGAGGCCACAAGAGCTGCAGCTAGCAGGGCTGCTCAAGCCCTTTGGATCACATATCACACCTTTATGTGCCCTGCATGACGGACATGGAGCTACAGGATTTTATGTTTGTCCTACCTGGTTTTGGTCTTTGTTTTGATCCCAATCCTCGTTTTTCTACCCCTATTCTTCCTTTATGGAATGGGAATGTTTATCCTATTCTTGTCCCAAAGAATGTACCTTACTTTTTTTTAATGGGGGCTCATAGTCAAGAGTTTGCTTTATTTTTATTCAGAAATTTATTTGTTGAAAAATCAAACAAGCTTCTAATGAAATAATATATATATATATATATATATATATATATAGAAATTCTGAAAATTAGATTTACCCCCAAGAGACCCCCAATTACCCACCCTTATCCCCCCCTTCCCAATACATCTCTACAAATGCCTTAGGTTGTATGTTATTACATCTTATCTGGATTTAAAACATGATAATAGACCTCCTATCTCAATGGCCAGGGTCTAGATCCAGCCTCCACAGATGAGTGAAATCATTCAACTCTTGGTTCTCTGGGTTATGCTGATTTCACTCAGCATAATTTTTTCCACAGCCATCCATTTACCTTCAATGGCTGCAATATCATTGTTTCTAATTGCTGGGTAAAACTCCGTGGTACGTATGTACCACAGTTTTTGGATCCATTCATCCAGTGAGGGACATCTGGGTTGTTTCCATAATTTAGCTATTGTAAATTGAGCTGCTATAAACATCGATTTTGCTGTGTCACTGTAGTGTGTTGATTCTAAATCCCCTGGAAAAATACCTAGGAGTGGAATAGCAGGATCATATATATATGGTGGGCTCATCCCTAGTTTTTTGAGGATTCTCCACACTGCTTTCCAGAGGGGCTGTACCAGTCTGCAGCTCCACCAACAGTGTGCTAGTGTGCCTATCTCTCCACAACCCCTACAGCATCTATTATTGTTTATTTTCTTCATTTTTGCCAATCTGACTGGTGTGAGGTGATATCTTAATGTAGTTTTCATTTGCATTTCTCTGATTACTAGTGATTTAGAGCACTTTCTTATGTATTCATTTCTCAAAATGTCTCCTAAAGTGAAGGAAGTAAAGTCAAAAATTAGTGATTGGGATGCCTTAAAGCTAAAAAGCTTTTGCACTGCCAAGGAAATAATCAAGAGTCAAGAGTTTTCCTATAGAATTGGAGAGAATCACGGGCTGTGATTCCTCTGACAGGGGCCTCATATTCAGAATCTACAAAATCCTCAAAATCTCAAGGTACAAAAATCCTCAAAAATCTCAACTATAAAAACACAAACAACCCAATCAATAAATGGGCCAAAGACCTAAATAGAAACTTCTCAACAGAGGACATTGATCAAGCCAATGGATACATGAGAAAGAGTTTGCTTTGAATCTCAGAAAAGACTAGGACTTTTCAGCAGTGCTGGAACTGTTAAGACTAGTGACTCCTAGAGATGGACTGAATGCATTTTGCAGTATGAAATGGACATTAGCCTTTGGAGCCAGGAGCAGTTTAGATCATATGTTAAAGGCTTGGTCCTCACCTGGTGGCACTACTGAGAGGTGATGAAACCTTTAGGAGGTGGAGTATAGTTGGACGAGTAGGTCTTTTGGGAGCATGCCCTTGAAGAGTGGCTAAGGTGGTGAGAGCAACCTGGATTTACCAGAATCTCCCGGCTATGATGTTTGAAAGTCTTATCATGTACCCAAAGTGACAGAACCTAGCAACCATGGACTGAAACCATGAGGCAAACTAATAATTTCCTCCTGTTAAGTTGATTTTCTCCAGTATTTTTCAAAATGATGGAAAACTGACAATATAATTTTTTAATCCCTCTTACCTCTAGGATAGCATAAAAGAATACTTACCATTAGGCTGCATAGTCAATTGCCTAAAAACTGCTTAAGGAGTTATGAGGTTTGGGATTTATCCCTGGATCCAACAATATCTTTCTCTGACTTCTGACAAGCCAGTTTCTCTGTATGCTACTTTTTCCATCTGCAAAGTAGGCAAGGGAAGAAGGAGGAGGATGGTTATTAACCTGTTCTGAGACCTTTAAGTATTAACAAACTGGTCTATAGTATAAGAAAAGTAGTATATTTTATACATATTTTTGCTATTAAAATATCTCAAGGTTGGAAGTTATGTTATAGCAAGTACCATGAGTGCAACTTAAGCCTCTATATTCACAAAATAAATACAGACATTTGCTACATTTGTTCCCATGAAAATACTGAGTATAAACATGATTTTGCAACTAACCAAGTTATACCCCAAAATCCAAAAATACTAAAATTAATTAATTAATTAAATTAATTTTACTTATTTTTCCATTTGGTTTTTGTTTTTAATTGTGTATGTGGTGCTGGGAATTGAACCCAGGTCTTATACATGTCAGGTCCTCTATCACTGAGACCACCACTCCAGCTCCCTTTGATTTCCTTTTACTGTTGACTGAGACCTTTATAAATTATGGTAATTTAATCTTCTTGAAGTGAAAGTGCCTGTATCTATTAAAAACAAATACAATCAGAATTTATACTAAGAAGTTGCAATAAAAATAACCTGAATCCTCAAAATAAGATCTTCAGAGCCCTCAAATATTAAGAGTAGCCTCTGCAAGACCTCAGAAAATACATCCTCTGATTTTTGAGAAAAGAACACAAACACATAGATTACTAAAATCTAAAGCAGTACTGTTCTGCGATGAAAAAAACTATTCTATATCTATCTTGTATGAGTGTCTAAGGAGTTGTACTATTTTTGTATTTTATTTTCATTAAATTTAAGTAGACATTCATGGCTTGTAGTAACTGTACTGGATAGTGAAGATCTAGAGAATGAAAAGACTGGTTTCTGGAAATTCTTGAAAGAAACATAATATGTGATTGAAAAATTGACAAGGTTGTAGAAGCATTCTTTAAATATGTGATAAAACAATTACAACTAGCCATCCCTTGAAGCAAGGAAAAGTAGAAAGAATTGTTTATATATTATGATACTTAGAAAAATGTATTTATAAATTATTAATCATAAACGGTTATGATTTGAATATGAAATGTCCTCCAAAAGCTTCTATTTTAATGCAGGAATATTCACAGGGAAATGATCAGATTATGAAAACTGTACCTGTATCAGTCCATCCTAGTTGTTTTTTTTTAAGAGAGAGGAACAGTGAGAGAGAAAGAGAGAAACAATTTTTATTTAATTTTTCATGTGGCTTTCATTGTTCCGAGACCTCGCTGTGTACATGGTGCTGGGGTTTGAAATAGCGTACTTGAGCATGTTGGGCAAGCGTTTTAACTGCGGAGCCACAGCTGCAGCCCCAGTTTGAATGGACTAACCGGATGGTAATTGTGGGTAAGAGTGGTGTGGCTGGAGGAGGTGAGTTACTGGGAGTGTGCCCTAGAAGGGTTCATATTCCTTGTAGCCTCTTGCCTTCTCTCTGCTTCCTGGCTGTGATGAGCAGAGCAGCTTTGCTTCACTACAGCCCTCTGCTGTGATGTTGTGTCTCACCTTATGCCCAGAGCAATGGAGTTGGCTAGTCACAGACTAAATCTCTGAAACTGTGAGCCAAAATAAACTTTCCCTCCTCTAAGTTGTTCCTATTGGGTATTTTTGTCACAGCAGCAAAAAGTTGGCTAACACATATATTAATAATTATCATTACATCATATAGCTATCATTTTTAGGTATTAACCATGTGCCAGAGGGTATACTAAGTAATTCAATGATACCATCTTGTTGAATTTCACCATGTAGCATTGCATTGTTACCTCTTTTTACCAATGAGGAAATGACACCCAGAAAGATTAAGTAATGTTCTAAAAGGTTAGTTAATAAAGAAGACGGATTTGAATCCATTCTTTTCTTTTATCAACTTGGGTCTCCCATTCCTGTGCCCCCCCTGGATCCCCCAAAATCCCTTACTCAAAGAAACCCTACAAATGCTTCTAGCATAAAATAGCTCAATTTGGGAGAGAAGTATAAATACATACGAATGTGAATAATCTACTTATTTTATTATAGTAAAAACTGAAGTGCTAATGTTTATTAGCTTGATCTGGATGTTGAATAAGATTAGGCATAGTGGGATTTAAAGATTAAATGTAGGTACCATGTATTAAATATTCAAAGAGCTTGGAAAACTTAAAAAAAAATTCAGGCTTGCACGCACATAAAATGGGGTGGAAGAAAGAAAGAGCAGAAGGGAAAAGAGAGGGAGTGACGTTTCCCCCAGATATTTAACTGGATAATAGGAAAACAAAAAAATCCATCAAATAACTTCTGAAGACTCACTAAGAACTTTCCCAATGTTAGAAAAATCACAATCTTATGTCAACATATACAGAGCTTACAATGGAAAAGCTGCAAATAGAACACCTGCTCAACGTAGTCATGCAGGACAAGATATAGGGAGGCAGGAGATAGGGGACTGGTATAGAATGCACCACTGATCAGCTATAGTCTCTCATTAGCAAGTATTCTTAGTGCCTCCCAGTTGATTCTCTGCTTCCAAATCTCGTTCATTTACTTTTACTTCATTTGGAGATAAGTGTGATGAGATATAATATTCCTCTGGGATGATCTGCCAGAAAGTGTGGGGGGGTGCTAACTAGGCAATCCCTTTTTCAAAGACATCAATAAATCCTGTCTCCTCCATGTAGCAGATGTGAACAAAGATGAAGCAGATTTTCCCTTGGCATCCCCCCCCCCCGTTTACTTCGCAGTAATTATACATTTCCCTCTCTCCCTCTCCCTCTCTCCCGCTCTGTGTTTGTGTGTGTGTGTGTGTACAGAGAGAAGAATCCCAGAGAATATCAATATTTCCTTTAAAAGATGGGGAAGCTAGCAATGAATGACTAATGAAAATACAGAGAGGCCATAACTCCCTTTGTTCTACAGGCAGGTCTAAATAGACTTTAACCATGTATAATATTTACCCTTTCCAGAAGTTTATATAGGTGTGATCCAGAGCGAAGAAGCTGATGCTTCCTAGAATGTTTCTAGCTCATGTTTATTTGTTTCTTTCTTTTTTTGGGTAATGTTTCTTGAGCAGAGAGGTAGTTTAGTGGTTCCAGTGGCACGGTATCATACTTCTGGGTAGACATACACAGGTCTGACATCATGTAGTAGGTAAGGTTATGTCACGTTCTCATCGTCATCATCATCATCATCATCATCATCATCATCATCATCATCATCTAGTCAGCACTGGGTATTCTTTTATTTTTTTCTTTGAGAGGGAGTCTTGCTGTTTTTAAGGCTGGCCTCAAACTCATAATCTTTCTGCCCCAGCCTCCCAAGTAGCTGGTATTACAAGTGTGTGACACTGGATTTGATTCTGCCACTTACTAGTATGTAATCTTGGGTAAGTAACTTAACCCTTCATGCCTTAGTTTCCTTAAGAGCAAAATAAAGACAATATTATCAATTATCTCATATAATTATTGACTAGTTTTTGTTACATTACAATGAGCACTCATGCTTTACCAATTCATGTTCCTCTTTTCAAACATCTATTCAAAACTCACCTCCTACAGCAATGTCAGCCCATTTTTTTTTGTAAAGGGACAGAGAATAAATATTTTGTTTTATGAGTTATAACGTCTCTGTTGCAACCTAACTCTACAAGTGTTGCATGAAAGCAACAGGAAGCAAGTAAGATTTGGTCTGTGGACCATAATTTGCCAACCCTGACCTAGAAGAATGCATCCCTAAATAATTTATCTGGTTCTAATCATTTCACTGTTCTACCTCAAATATACTCTATATCGTTTTAAAGATATTTACAAACTTCTAGGTATTTTTATGTAGTTAGTCTGTAACTTAGAATAATGCATAGATACTTTAAGGAAAGAGCTGTAGCGGTTATTTTATTCATTAAGCAAATGTATATAAGCCTAACAGTAATAATGTGTGGTGTTAAGAATACAAAGGCAGACACTAGAGCAGTGGCTCAGCAGTTACAACACTTGCCAGGCAAGTGTGAGTACGTGAATTCAAATCCCAACACCACGTACACAACAAAGTCTTGGAGCAACGAAAGCCATGTGAAAAACTAAATAAAATTGATTCTGTCTTTCTCTCTCTCTCTCTCACTGTCCCTCGCTCTTTAAAAAAAAAAAGAATACAAAAGCAAATAAGTCTCAGCTTATGCTCACAAAGAATTTAGATTATCAGTAAAAGAGACAGTGCTTCAAATACATAATCATGATGTGATTTTTACTATAACACAATTTCTGTACAAAATGCTCTGGCAAGCAGGATGGAATGATTTATAAACTTCACCTGGGAAGATGGGAAAAGCCTCACAGAGGAGATGAAGTTGAGCTATATAACTGTGAGACGAAAGATGACTGGAATTTTACCAAAAGAATGTAGAACAGGGGCTGGAGCAGTGACTCGGCGGGTTACCGCACTTGCCCAGCATGAGCGAGTATGCAAGTTGGAGCCCCAGCACCACGTACACAATGAAGTATCAGGGGAATGAAGGCCGCATGAAAAACGAAATAAAAACTATTTCTTTCTTCTTCTCTCTCTCACTGTCCCCCTCTCTTTAAAAAAAAAAAAGAATATAGAACAAAAGTACTAAGGCATGGAAATGGACTGCATATTTGGAAAACAACTAGTCATTACTATAAAAGTGGAAAGCGACATGGTTAGCTACGAGATGAGTAACAAGAATTGAATGAGATGAAGCTAGAATGTAGGAGGTAACTCCTGAAGAACTTCGTTTGTCATTCTAAGACAATGGTATATTGTATGCGAAGGACTCTAGTATCATCCCTTAGATTGCATATTAAGCACTCAATGTTAAAATTCTATTTACTAATGATATTTTGCATCATGAAGACATTTTCCATAGATTTACAATACATTTTTTCTAATTTCATACAGCTTGCCTACTTACATGTCTACTAGATTCTGATACCGTTTATGAACTTGTGATATAATGAAAATGGTAAGATTTAGAGGCAAAACAATCTGCGACAGCTAAGAGTTTTAAGATTTGAAAAAGTCTCTTAACTCTCATTGTTTCCATAAAATAGGGTTAACAATAGTATCTACTTCAGATTATTGTGAAGATTATATGAAATAATTGTGTGGTGTATACTTTGCAAGGTATAAGGAGCTGTTATAAATGGCAGGATTTATTAAAATTGGCAAGAAAGGGTGAGTTTTTAAAATTAATTCTAATTGTCTTTTGTGATACATATATTCATATGGATCATAATAGAGAATAACTCTCTATTTCTATCATGTGTACATAGGTTCTGACCTTTTCAAGGATCTGGTTTTTGCATAGTATCATCAGCTATACCAAATAGGAAATCGTTCTTCCTTAGTACAACGAAGAAATCTATAAACAAAAGACAGAAAAATAGAAATTCGAACTACTGTAGCTTAAAGGTAGCAAAATTAGGTTTTCATCTGAGAAAGTCATCAGACTAGATACCCAAACAGAGCTTCCCAAAGATAACAATTTCGTTAGGTTTCCAGTTTCCAGGATTCTTCTCTCAGCTTTGGGGGTTCCAAACTGATTCTTTTAAAAATGGAATAGACTCTTGAGGACAGTTCTATAGATAATTAAATAATGATGAATAAGCTAAAAATGATAATTTATTAATTTGGTGTGAAAAATATAACTGCCACATAACCTAAAATATTCAATGGAGCATGGGCCAAGCCATTTAACTTTAAAGGTGTGTCTACACAGAAATCCAAATGAGAACCAAAAAAGTTCTTGGCCAGTGCACAGCTAGAGGAAGGATGCTTATTTGTCTAACTCAGAGGTTGGCAAATGTTTCCAATGACTCAGAAAGTAAATGGTTTCAGCTTGGTGGGTCATGTAGTCTGTTGCAATTCTTGAACTCTTCTGCTATACTATGAAAGTAGAAACAGATAGTACAGAAATGAATAAGCATGGCTGTATTCGAACAGAACTTTAATTTAAAAACAGGAAAATGCCCTTATAAATACTGATGCAAAATACTAGCAAATTAAATTCAGCAGGATAGTAAGAGGATTATTATATGCAAGTATCACTAGGATTTGTTTCGATGGTTTAACCAATGTTTTGTAACATACATATAAGGAAATTTAAAAAGACTAATTCTATGATAATCTCAACTGATATAGGCAAAACATTTGACAAAATTCAATGTGCCTTCATAATAAAAACATTCAATAAACTAAGAACTTCTCAACATGATAAAGGGCATAGATGAAAAAAATCACAGCTAATAGTATTCTCAGTAGTGAGCCTGAAAGGCTTTTCCCTAATACCAGCTATAAGATGTTCACTTTAACCCCTTCTATTAAGCACAGTACAGTCATCCTTAATATCCATGGGGGAATGGTTTTAAGATCCCCCATGATATAAAAATCAATGAATGTTCAAGTTCCTTAAATAAAATTATTAGAATTTCCATATAGTCTATTTACATCCTCCCATATACTTTAAATCATTAGATTACTTACAATACCTAATAAAATGTAACTGCTGCGTAAATAGTTGTTGTACTGTATTGTTCTGAGAATAAAGACAGAAAAAAAAAGCTGGCACAAGTTCAGTACAGATGTGATTTTCTTAAAATGCATTTGCAATCCCTGATGGTTATGCATACATGGAACCCAGAGAAATTAGGCAAGAAAAAGAGAAAAAAAGGCAACAAGATTTGAAAGGAAGAAATAAAATGATCTTTAGCAGCAGAGGATATAATATCACATGTAGAATACTAATTATTCCATTAAAAGGCTGTTAGAACTAGGGGTTGGAGCGGTTGCTCAGTGGTTATGGCGCTTTGCCTGGCATGCGCAACGACCCAGGTTTGAACCCAGCACCATGTACACAATGAACTGTTGGAACAATGAAAGCCACAAGAAAAACTAAATAAAAATTGATTCTTTCTTTCTCTTTCTCTCCCTGTCCCTCTCTCTCTTAAAAAACAAAAAACAAAAACAAAAAAGCTATTAGAACTAATAAAGGAATTGAGCAAAGTTGTAGGATACAAAATCTGACATGCAAAAATCATTTGCATTGCTACACACTAGTGATGGAAAATCTGAAAAGGAAATTAATAAAATAATTCCATTTAAAATATTATCAAGATGGGGATGGAAAGGCGACTGGCAGGAGGGCTGAATGAAAAGCTTTCCATGAAGCGGGATGCCAACAGTGGGAGAATTACCTTTCTGTGAGGTGGGTGAATGGCAAAATTTATGCCAAAACTCATTAGTATTCAAGAAAGGAAATTTAGAGGTACAGAGGCTTGGATAAACTAACTGTACAAGAAAATCCAAACAAAGACCTTGCAGCTCCAGCTTCAAAGACCACCACCCAGCCAGTGGGCTGTTGGGTCTGCACAGAGGGGAGGGAACAGCTCATACAAATAGAGAACGACAGTTTGGAGCAGTGATTTCTGATATCAAAAGGACATGCACAGCATCCATGGCTGGGTGCTAGGCTCTGTGGCTGCAGAACACAGGGAGTACATTAATGCACGCAACTTAGACCCCACTGAATCTGGCCACGAAGAGCCGAGGTGATCACCATTTTGACTCCACCGGGTGGGCAGTGTAGGCAGCTGCTTTAAGAGCAGTGAGCTCTAAAAAAGCTAAACACCAAAATCACAAATAATCCAACCAATATGTGGGCTACTGATCTAAAAAGAAACTTCTTAAGAGGAAGTCCAGAAAGCCCATAAATACATGAAAAAATGCTCGACATCATTAGCTATAAGGGAAATGCAAATCAAAACTTCAATGAGATACAACCTCACTCCCACTAGAGAGGAAAAAATGAAGAATACAAACAACAACAGATGCTGGAGGGGCTGTGGGAAAAGAGGAACACTGTCACATTGCTAGTGGGACTGCAAACTGGTTCAGCCACTCTGGAAAGCAGTGTGGAGACTCCTCAAAATAATCAGGGCTGGAACCACCTTATGACCCAGCTGTCCCACTCCTGGGTATTTTCCCAAAAGAGTTAGAATCAGCATATTATAGAGATGTGGCTTCATCAATTACTATATAGCTAGACTATGGAATCAACCCAGATGCCCCTCACTGGATGAGTGGATTCAAAAACTTTGGTACATTTATACAATGGAATACTACTCAGTCATTAGAGAAAACGATATTATGGCTTTTGCAGCCAAATGGATGGAGATGGAAAAAAATTATGTTAAGTGAAGTATCCCAATCTCAGAGACTCAAGGCCCGAATGTTTTCCCTCATTTGTGGAAGCTAGAATACATCTGGAAATAGTATGTTAGATGGCTAAGCTAATAATAACCTCAAATTGTATGAATTTTTACGCAAACAGGGGGATGATTGCCTAGGATACCTGGAGGCGTAGGGTGGGGGACAGGGTAAGGGAAGGGACTAGGAAGGATATCTAGGAAACTGGAAGGTGGGAATATAGGGGAATCATCTCAGAAGGAGATCTCTGACTTCCACAAGATATCCATTTAACTTGGGTTTTTCTGGGGGAAACAAAGAATCACAGGGAATCCAAGGGGGACATCCATGACATGGTATCAGCCTTGGATAACTATGTATATATACATTTGTTTTTGCTTGTTTGACAATGATTCCCCCTCAACTGTAACTCCACATTCATCTAATAAATTAAAAAAAAAAAAAAAAAAAAAAGAGCAGTGAGCTGAAATCTGAGGCTCCACCAGTGGCTGTACCGTCCGGCAGCTGGCAGCTCCAGGACCCCAGTTGTTCTGACTGTCTGCTCTGGAGGTTGTGTGGGCCTAGCAAACTTTCCCTACTGGTCCTCTGACTCTCTAAGAGAGGCTCACCCAAACCCCCAACATACACCGAACTCCAGGTGGAGTCCAAGATCAGGATTTTGCTCCACAGGACCTAAAGGGCTAGGTGGGGTCAGCTTGCTGAACCAGCCACTCCCTCCAGCATCTATTATTGTTTATTTTCTTCATCTTTGCCATTCTGACTGGCGTAAGGTAATATCTCAATGTGGTTTTCATTTGCATTTCTCTGATTACTAGATATTTAGAGCACTTTCTCATGTATTCATTGGCTTGATCAATGTCCTCTGGTGGGAAGTTTCTATTTAGCTCTTTGGCCCATTTATTAATTGGGCTGTTAGTGTTTTTGTAGTTGAGATTTTTGAGGATTTTGTAGATTCTGGATATGAGGCCCCTGTCAGAGGAATCATAGCCCATGATTCTCTCCATTTCCGTAGGAAATCTCTTGACTCTTTTGATTGTTTCCTTGGCAGTGCAAAAGCTTTTTAGCTTTATGGCATCCCATTCACTGATTTTTTACTTTACTTCCTTCACTTTAGGAGACATGTTGAGAAAGTCTTTGCCTACTCCCAAATGTTGAAGTGTTGGACCTAATTTGTCTTCCAGCAGTTGCAAGGTAGCTGGTTTAATACCTAGCTCCTTGATCCATTTTGATTTGATTCTCGTTCAAGGAGAAAGATATGGGTCTAATTTCAATTTTCTGCAAGTGGATGCCCAGTTTGTCCAGCACCATTTGTTGAAGAGGCTGTCACTTCTCCATGTAATATTTTGTCCCCCTTTGTCAAAATTCAGATGTTTAAAGATTTGAG
>PVKS010025327.1:0-30096 GCA_004027875.1 Aplodontia rufa
AAAAAATGACATGGTGACTCATACCAGGGTGGCTGACTATTTAGTTTTGGCATGTAAGAGTAAGATAGGAGTCCAGAATGATTCTAAGGGTTTGAGTCCACTCGTATAAACTTTGCTAGGCATGGTGGCACAAGCCTATAATCCCAGTGGCTTGGGAGGCTGAGGCAGGAGGATTGGAATTCTAAGCCAGCCACAGCAACTCAGTGAGGCCCTAAGCAACTTAGAAAAATTTTATCTCAAAATAAAAAAAAATAAGAAAAAGCTGAGGATGCAGCTCAGTGATAAGAATCACTGTGGTACCAAAATAAATAAATAAGTAACTAAAGTGATGGAGTCATCATTTATTGAGATGGTGAACCATATTTACGATGTCATCTCAATTTATCAAGAAGAGGCTCAATTAGATGTAACCAATACCTGGAAGTGAACTACTGTTTCTTCATGCTGGACCCATGGCAGACATTGGGCTTGGGCTTGAATGTGGCCTCAGAATTCTGCTCCTGGAAGCCAATATGTGTCTAACATAAAACTATCACCACATTTTATTTTTTATGTAATCCATTAGGAAGAGAAGGAAGCATGTGATCTATTTCATGAAAAATTCTCACATAACTATTTTAATTTTATATAATTGTTTATATTAATATGATTTGACTCTCCAGAAGTGCCTTTTCCTGGGAATCAATGCAAGGAAAAGACTGACAGAAATATGCAGTTATCCTCAGTCACCTGACTGTAACATCTTTCATTACCACTTGTAATCTCCTGTGACGTGGGCTGACCCGTAACACTGTGGCATGATGCTCTGCAGAATGGGAGCCATCTCAATTCATATCTGTCTCTCCATGCTCGGGTCACCCCAAATGATCAAGACATGTTGGTTAACTTGAACACATTTTAATTAACAAAGGACTTGCTTTTAAGGTGACCTTGATACATTAAATAACACTGTTAAGTATTTATTAAGTACCTACTGTGTTGTGGGTACCAAAGGTTCAGTAGTACCAGCCATGAGAAAACTGCATGAATAGCATTTAGTCAACATTAAGCTGATATTTACTGAGAACCCACTATATTTAACAAATTGGGCTGCACACTGATACACAGAACTGCCTAGGATTCAGTTATGGACTTCAAGTAGCTCAGATTTCCATAGGGGGCTCCCTCATGATAGCATTGTTTCATTGAGTATCACATATTCATTGGAGATCTGGAACAGAGACTGAAATAATTGTATTATTCCACTTGTATTCTAAGGTATGTAGCATGCTGTTGTTCCCACATTCTAGATAATCAATTGAGGTCCAAACAGAAATAGTAACTTTCCCATTTCTGGAAATTGTTCTCAAGGGACATTCTGCAATGTAGGGAGATGTTTTTGGCTCAAAGATGGGAAAGTCCCACTGGTATATACTGAACAGAGGCCAGGGACTCTGATAAACAACATAATTTGCTCAGGATAGCTCTGTACAAGGATTATCCACCCATGCCAATGGCTCCAAAGTTGAGAATCTAGCTTCATGATTAACCTGTAGAACATCAAACTGTGGATCTATTGACTGTGAATGTGAAGGAGTGGATGAATAAAGAATGGTTCCACAAACATGTACATTTACACTTGCCTCTTTATACCATAAAGACTCCCTGTCTGGGCAGTCTGGAAGTGTTTGCATACACAGGTGCTTTGATGAGTCAACCTTTATTTTCATCTTTATGGGCTTTGGTCTTGGTTAGCATTTGTGTGTTCTTACACAAACTAGCTGGTGTTTGTGAAGAGAAAAATCAGGGGTTTGCTTAGAAAAAGAATAAGGGAAAAAATTCTTGGTCTTTTTGTTGGCAACTTGCTGTTGACCCCATGAAGGAAGTCAATAGGAGAAAACAGGCAAAGGCTTTGGTGCAGGGAGTGAACCCTGCTCTGTGGGTACATCACAAGCTGATGATTTGTCAATTCTCAGTTCTTTGAATCAGATCAAAGAAAAACTATCCAAGTTAGGACAATGGTAAGGGTCAGAGAGAGGCTGAAAATACCTTGGTTTCTCCTTACACATTTTGATCCCAAAAAACAATCTTTTAACTCTCAAACAGCTTCCCAAAACACTTAGAATGAAACACCAAAATTCTTCCCATGATCTGCAAGGCCCAGCCAGCCTCTCTCCTGTCTCCTTCTTCTTCACTTTCTTCACATCTCACCAACTTCCTTTCTGTTCCTTAAACACACAGATGTGATCCCATCTCTGGGCCTTTGCATTTTGTTGTTTTCTTTGCTTAAAACCCTCCACCTTGGGGCTGGAGGAGTGGCTTGGCAGTTACAGGGCTTACCTCTCATGCGGAAGTATGCAGGTTCGAACCCCAGCACCACATACACAGCAAAGTGTCAGAGCAATGAAGGCCTCATGAAAAACTAAATAAAGTTGATTCTCTCTGTCTGTCTGTGCTCTCTCTCTCTCTCTCTCTCTCTCTCTGTGTGTCTCACTGTCCCTCTTTAAAAAAAAAAACCCTCTGCTGTGACAGTTCCACATAACTTGCACCCTTGCTCTCTCTCTTCACATCTCCATGCAGAGACTCCTTCTTAAAACTTTACCTCCTCTGATATCTTTCTTTGTTCTCTCATCTTATTTGTCACCTGCAATAACACATTTCTTGGTCTGGTTGGTGTTTTTCTGCTCATGAGAACAGAGATTCTTCTGTTTGGTTCATGCTACTCCTCAATATCTGATACTGGCACATTGTAGACTTTTGATGTGTGATTTTTAAAACAATGCATATGGCAAAAGAGAGTTTTAGATCATGTACACAGACAGATAAAGATGCTGTATAGCAGTATGGAAATCCTGGAAATGTTATGTGTATCTGTGGGCAGCTATAGAACCCTGTTTAGTCTGAAGAATATAAAATGGCTGCTGAAGTCCCCTGCCTCCTGAAGTTTACATCTTTGTATCATTTCCTCCTGTTTTCCGAGGTTTGGGCATATTGACTCGCTTTAATGAATTGAATGTGACAAAAGTGATGGGATAGTACACTTGAAAGCAGGTCTTAAAACACCATATATAAAATACATAAATATAAATAAATATAAATATATAAATATAAAATATATAAATATAAATATATAAAAATATAAAATTTATAAATATAAATATAAAATATATAAATATAAAATACATAAATTATTCCACCTTTACTTAGTGAAAGCTATACCTATGAATTTGAGCATCCATCGTGGGATATTCTGGACCATGGTGTCATGGACAGCTCTAGAGAAGTGCTCGGAATTCTGTATGAAATGATGATTTGAAACAATTTGGATGCTGAGTAAGCTGGGAAGAGTGCTTGCAAGGCTACTCTGACCAGAATACTGAGTTGAAACACAGGGTTTCCAATCAGCTTGATTTAATGAACCTAATCTTTAGTGAGAAGGGATGCATCTGTACTTTTGAAAACTGAAGTTTGATCAAAGGCAACTGTTATCTGGGGGGCAGGGAAGATCTGTAAGCATCCAGGGGGTCAACTGATGACTTGAAGTTATGACTGCTGGCAGGCACATCTCCTGACATCCCACAATGTGTTCCACAAGACTGCCATTAGATTATCTTGGTGCCTTTAGGCCATGTCTACAATAATATGGGTCTGAGCAATGAGGAGCCTTTGTTATATGATTGTGATCCTCAAATATAATGAAGAACTAATATGTGCTTGAACTGGAATTTTGTTTTTTAGTAATGTTTGTAACTTCTCTACATGGAAACTTGTTTTTCATGCAAAATTTTTCATTGTGCTAGAGAAGACATGTAACAATCTACTACAATTAATAAAAAAGTAAAACAATAATGTTGTTAACCATGTGCATGTGTGTATATATGAGAGAGAACTACAGGGGAGAGAAGGGAAAGTAGAGGAAGACAGAGGGAGAAATAAAGGCAGAGAGATATGTAAAGCTCATAGAGTCAGACATGCAAATATAATGCTGTCGAGATCTCTGTAACACCCACAGTGACAGAGAAGTAGAGTTAGGGATGGAGGAGGAAACAGAGACAGAGATCAACAGACACAGAGATTCATCATTTGTGCTATGCTGTGAATGTCTGTTTGCCCTAGAATGCTGATACCTAATTTCTAAGGTAATGGTATTTCAGGATAGGGCCTCTAGGAGGTGGATAGGTCACACGATGCAGGCGATTAGTGCTCTGATAAAAAAAAAAAAGTTCAAGGGAGCTTGTTTGCCCATCCCACCTTGTGAAGATGCAGATAGAAGACACCATTTATGAGGAATGGGTCTTTACCAGACTTCTGGCATCTTGATCTTGGACATCACAGCCAAGAACAGTGAGTAATATATTTATTTCATTTATAAATTATCCAACCTAAAATATGTTGTTATTGTAGTCAGACTAGGCTAAGACAGGAGATTGTTGGGGATGTGAACAGAATAATGTAGGAGATAGACTGAAGCAGAGGCAGAGAATGTCCAAGCAAGTGAGCACCTTAGTTCTCCTATCTGCTGACCAGTTGTGGGGTATTGGTGGTGTATGTCAGTCATTGTGATAGACCCATGAAAGGGGTGGCAGATGCTTAAACAAAGAGGGAAGATCCTGCTGGGTGGTTTACTTCCTGCATGAAAATCAAATGATTCAGAAAGGACATTCATGAAGACCTTGATGCCACCATTAAACAGTGGTGCTAGAGAGAAGAAATCAGCATCACTCAGTTTTCCAGGAATTTGTTGAACTTCGGAGAAGTTGTGCTGAACTTCTGAAAATGTGTTGTCACATCTCCCTCAGATGCTGAAGAACATGTAAAACAAAACGTTCTTTCAACTCTTCCCAGAAACTTGATTTTTTTTTCTGAATAACTGATCTATGAATGTTGCATAAAGCAAAAAAGGTCACTTAAAAAAAACTTTACTCTTGTGTTTGATGAGGGATCACCCAAGACCAGCATTAACACTGAGAGAGAGAAGCAAAATTTGGGTGCAAAATATTTTCATGTGCAAAGGACTGCCAACTAATTCCACATGCTACACAGCTGTGTTTCATATAGTAATTGTTAAGTACTTTCAATATGTTGTAACATGAATATACTTGGAGTTTAAAATTTTGCTTAAAAAAATGGTAAGTCATGTATTAGTGCATATGTCCCTGATAAACACTTCGACCAGATATTCTTCCACCTGTCAAGTTGATGAAAACCATAGAGAATTTATTGGAAAGCCACCTTTTCATGCATCATAATCATAGTACATTAGGGCCTCTTCAGTGTCAGAGGAGTGACTTACTGCTTAATCAAACCTTGAAATGGACAGTCTTCCAACAACCACTGAGAATGCACTCAAAACTTTATGCCAATAAGAAAATGATTGAGTGAGCAAGAGTCACATGTGAATTAGACTCTTTTCCTTAGGCTCATGAAACCACTTTAATATGTAAATAAGTTTGTGCTTTACAAGCTTACTAAATACAAATTCATAATGTATCAGTGCAAATTATCAAAAGTAATATTCAACTTCTTCTCATAAAAGCTTTTGTAGAGGTTGGAGTTGTAGTTTGGCAGGTATGGTGCTTGCCTGGCATGCATGAGAGTGAGTTTAAACCCCAGCACCATGTACACAATGAAGTTTGGAACATTGATAGTCACATGAAAAACTAAATAAAAATTGATTCTCTCTCCCTCTCTCTCACTAGCCCTCTCTCTTTAAAAAAGAGCTTTTGTAATGCTTATGAGATAGGTGGTTACCTTCCACTACCCTGCCTGTAGTTCTTCCAAATGTAGTGGAAGGAGGAAGGACACCTTGTCAACAAGCTTGTTCTTCTCAAAAATCTCAATAACAAAAACACAAACAATCCAATCAATAAATAGGCCAGAGAGCTAAACAGAAACTTCTCAACAGAGGACACTGAGAAAGCCAAGTGTTCTAAATCACTGGCAATCAGAGAAATGAAAATCAAAACTACCTTATCATTTGACCTCACTCCATTCAGACTGGCAAAGATGAAAAATACAAATAATAACAAATGCTGGAGGGGTTGTGGGGAGACAGGGACATTGACACACTGTTGGTGGAATTGCAGACTTGTCCAGCTGCTCTGGTAAGCAGTGTGAAGACTCCTCAAAAAAATTAGGGTTGGACCCACCTTTGATCCAGCTATCCCTCTTCTGGGTGTTTTCCCAGAGGAGTTAGAATCAGCAAATTATATTGACACAGCAAAATCCTTGTTCATAGCAGCACAATTTATAATAGCTAAATTATGGAACCAACCCAATTGACCCTCACTGAATGAATGGATCCAAAAATCTCTGGTATGTATATATATATATATATGTATATATATATACATATATATATATATACATATATATACATATATATATATATACATATATGTGTATATATATACAATGGAGTTCTACGCAGCAAATAGAAACAATGATATTGCATCTATTGAAGGTAAATGGATGGCACTCCCCGCCTTGGGAGTAAAGTAGACAAACTCATGCATTAGCCCCATAGAACAAAAATGCAACATGTTAATATTTATGAGATACAGTTGCAATATACTTCATAAGATATTTGAACAAGCTATGCTGCATACCTGTACAAAAACATAAACGTTTAATCCCATAGTCAAGTATTTTGAAAAATAACAAGGGATGGTCGCAAGGGAGGAGAATGGGAAATGTTGGAACTGAGATAAAGGAAGGTATATTCCAAGCAATTATAAATGTCACTGTATATATAGCCATATATATAAAAAATGTTCTTCATAGGTATAAGAATTATGTCACTGTATTATTGTTTTTTAGGAACAATATAGGACCCAGAAGAAAGGCAAGGGATCAGGGGATGGGAGGAGGAAGTTATAGGGATGTATGTGGGGGAATATTGAACAAATTGCATTGATGAATTGTGTGCATCTAGGAATATGTGACAACTAACCCTAACATTATGTAAAAGTATAATGCAGTAATAAAAATATATGTGTATATATATATATACACACACACATATATATATATATATAATAAAATAAAATCTTGTAATTAAAGGAACCTTGGGTTTTCTTTTATATGTTCCCATGATGTCCAGTCCTGGCCAGCAGGGACCGGACAAAGCATTAAACTAGACCCATTTGCTCTTAAGTTCTCCAAACGCTTTATTTCTCTCTTTACTGCAGCTAAAGGCCTCCAGGCGCTTCCTGCCTTCCCTCTCTTTGAGTCAAGGCTATTAACGTTTAGAGTCCTTGTTTCTTTTTTTTTTCCCACATTTATTAGAAGTATATTGCGATACAGGATACAGATGAGGGGGAAACACTGTCAAAACTGTAGCAATCATTGTGTATAAACTTTGATAACTAGGGGTAATGCTAACACATAGATAAGCTACTATGGGTTTCATCTAATGCAGTTTCCCCCAGAAGAACTCATGTGTTAAATGGGTATCTAGTGTAGGAATAACATCGGCTTCTGAAATGGTTCCCCCATCTTCCCCATCACCAGACTCCTATGAGTTCTTCTAGAGTCCTTGTTTCTATTGCCATACCAGAGTCCTTATTTCTGCAGCCGAGACTCTTACTGCCTGCATCTTCTACTGTTGCTGATCTCTCTGCTGTCTCTCCTGCTGCTGCCTCTCTGACTCTCTCAGGCAGCAGGAGGTGTTCTCTCAGGCAGCTTGCGGTCGTCTCTCTGCTTTCCTCCTGACTGCTGCTTGCTTCTTCCATGCTTCTTCTCTGACTGCTTCAGGACAGGGCTGCTTGCTTGCTTGCTTGCTCTGCCTGACTAGTCGCTACTCTATTTATCCATTACAACAGCCAATAGGGGTACAGTGCAAACACCTTTATCCAGTTGTACAAATGAGTGGCCAAATAGCTTAGTCATGTGGTCAGGCAATCTGCTATTTACAAGCCAGCTGGGTCAGAGTTGTTTACCACCAATTCTTCTACAAGCCAGCTGGGTCTCATGTTGGGGGAATCCCCAACACCATGAGGTGATTTGGGATGTTGTATCAGTTTTTATCTAATTACATATGTGATGGTTAATTTCACATGCCAAGTATTTGGTAAATATTGTTCTTTGAGTATGAAAACAATTCTGGATGACATTAACGTTGAATCAGTGGCCTGGCTAAAGCAGATTGCCTTCCCCAGTATGGGTGGGCCTCATCCAATCAGCTGTAGATCTAAACAGAACAAAAACTCTGACTTGCTATTCGTAAGGGGGACTCCTGCCTGACCAAACTGGAATATAGTCTTTGCTTGCTTATGGACTCTAAAACATTAGCTCTTCTTGGATCTCAAATCAGCTGGCTTCCAGACTAGAAGTGACATCATTGACTTTGCTAGTCCTCAGGCCTTCCAACTCAGATTGTAATCACTCTGTTCTCTTTTATCTCTAGTTGCCAACTGCAGTTGTTGGGAGTTGCCTGCCCCCATGAGAATGCAAATCAATTTCTTATAATATACTTGTTTATATCTATGTATCTGTGTCCTTATCTGTATGTTTATATATCCTCTTGGTTCTGTTTCTCTTGGAGAATCCTAATAAATACATCCAATAACAACAATATCAACCAAAAATAATTCCTCAAAACTTAGGTGAATAAGAGGTCTCCATGTCACAAATATAGCAGGAGTAGGTAGCACTGGTCAACCCGGCCACTCAGTGATGGTAGTAAGACCCAGCTCCTTCTGTGTTTCTCTGCACCTTCTGTATGACTTTGTTCTCATATTCTCATGGTTGTATTGCACATCTAGGGGTTGTGCTTTTATTCCAAACATGAACGGAAGGAGATGTTAGGTCAAAAGGGCAAAGGTAGGAAGCTTCACAGGTAATACTACTTCGACCTCATTGGTCAGATTTATGCCACGGGGACAACTCTGCCTTTGCAGGGTCTGGGAGATAAAGCTCTGGATATTATTCCAACAGCTAACTTGGAGTTCTGTTAGGAAGAAAAGCATGGAAATGATGTTGTGTGTTAAAGATACTCTCCATGGATTGTTAGAAAACCTATTAAGAAAGGATGGATCTTTAGCACTTCACTGACTTTTGAAGACTATGTTAATTCAGAATAAATTTAAAATTAAATATTATTTGTAAGTTTCTCCAGCCCAATGTATTAAGAATGATTTTGATTGATGAAGCAAGACTATTTCCATGCACTGAAAATCTGCTATATGCCACACACACTTCAGTGGCTTTGCATATGTTGTCTCTTTTGGGTCTCGCAACCATAGGAGATCAATTCTTTTGAACTTTCTCTTCACCTTCTTTTCTTAGTGAGAAGGTTTGAATCCAGGACGTAGGCAGGCATTCCATCACTGAGTTACAATCTTGTCCCCATTTTGCACACAGAAAATGAGTCTCAAAGAGAGTTTGCATAAGTTACATAAGGAGTAAGAGTCCTGAAGGTTGGTCATGGACAGCATTCTCTGAATGGCTTCATGAAGGCTGGGAGAGGTCAGGGGGACACAGAGACAGGGACTCACTTAAGGACCTTGGCCCACAACCCATAGCCTCTTGCCCACAGCCCATAGCTGAGGGTACACAGGCCACACTCCTCAGCCCAGACAAGACCACAGTCTTCATTCTTCTGCCTCTGACTCCAGGCCTCTGACTTTTGCCTGCTGACCACATGGGGCAGTAGTTTTCATCCATTCACCTCACTTTCCCTTAGCATTCCGAAGCTGATGGCACCACTGGGGAAGAATCATGAGGAGGAGGAAATAATCTTAAAGCTAAAAGAAAAAGAAAAAAGATATCAGGAATAGACTTCAGTCTATCATCTATCACTGATGTAGGACTGTGTATGAAATCACCACTTTTCAACAAAATTGGCCAAATTAGCTAATTTACATAATTTCATTAACATGTTTCCAGAAGAAAATTGTCTGAGCTGGATGAGTCTGGCAGAAAATCCAGAGACACCCATGAAGAGGTAAACTGGAAAGGGGAGTGTGAGCTGCCCACTTCTTAATGTGAGTGCAGTTCCAGACTGCATTGATTTTGCAGGTCTTCAAAGTAAATTCCTCACTCAGGCCACTCATTAACCTGTAGCTGTACTTCTGCTTGCTCCATGGAATGCACTTAAGAGCACAGTTGGCACCATGGCAATGTTACATATGCTGTGTTATCATCTCTTTATTGAGTTTTTTTTTAACGTTGATTTATTCCCTCCTTTTCTAACATACATGTCTTTTTTTCTTCCTTTTAAAATTCCCTGGGGTTCTACTTAAGACCTTTTATGTTCATTACTCATCTCACACATGCTCGAATACCCTTTTTCCCTAAATGGAAATAGTTTCAAATTTTTGAGTAATATATCCCTGTAAAAATCAGAAAACCAAAGATTCTTCCAGACATAACTTCTGGAACAGCAATTTCCAGAGATAACTTCAGTTAACCTTTATTAACAGTTCTGGCAGACCTCATTGAATGAATGGATCCAGAAACTATGGGGTGCATGTATATATACATGTATATACATACACACATATACAATGGAGTTCTGCTCAGTTATTAGAAACAATGATACTGCAGCTTTTGAAGATAAATGGATGCAGTGGAAGAAATCATGTTGAGTGAAGCTAGCCAAACCCAGAGAGTCAAGTGTCGAATGTTCTCACTCATTTGTGGAGGCTGGAGTTAAACCCAGGCCTGTGTGAAAGGCAGTTAGGCAGTTAGACCCAGCAAAGTTGTAGCAAAACATAATCTAGAACAATCATAGGTATATAGCAGGGGTATGGGGACAAGCGAGGGAGGGGAGAGGGAGAAATTATACGGAGGGATCTAGGGAGACAATCAACAATGAAGCATAGTCTTTACCCCCTTGAGAATACAAATGATATTTATGCAATCATTTAATTCTGTCAAATTCACAATCTATGCATTTATTATTGTTCATAGAGGTGAAATATATAAGATTCAAGAGATTGGCATGTGGGCAATGTGGGGGGTAATTGTGGTTCAAGAATATATGCATACCATATTGTTACTTTATATGTATTTATTATCATACAATAACTCAACTCCTTAATAAAAATAATAAAAAGTTCTCTCCCTCTATACATGGATGTAAATTTGTATTACATGCATGCATAATCTGCATGTATCATACACACATGCAACTTATGTAACAATACATAGGTATAACATGTACAAACGTACATATATATGTACATATATGTATATATTGTACATACATATATGCATTTGAAGTATATACATGTGTATGTGCATGCATACATACTTATAAAAATGTGACAAACTATATGTGGGTATGAGAAAAACAAAACTGTGCTTTCCTAACAAAACATTGTTGGCCACAGTTATTTCTTCTCTTTTCTAAGTTAAATTTATTTTTTTCGGGACTGGTGATGAAGATCAGTATGTACAATGCACTCAGATCCTCAAAACTGCAAAAAAACCAAAAAACAATTGTACATAGTGATGAAGTACCACATGATGTTTCATTAAATGCATACATTGTACAATGTTTAAGTCAGGTAAGCATCTATCTCATCAAATATTTATCATTTATTTATGGTGTAGAGTTTCAAAATTCTTTGTTGTAACTTTTTGAAATTTACGGTACACTGCTGGTATCTATAGGCCCTACTGTGCAATAGCTCTCCAGAATTTCTTGATTTTATCTAAGTGTAACTTAGATAATCTTGCCCCAACCCTCCCTTCTGTCTCCTCTCCTCAGCTTCATGTAACCACCATGTGACTCTCAAGTTCTATGTGATCAAATTGGATTACCCATAACAGTGAGATCATGTTAGGTATTTGGGTTTCCATGCCTGGCTACTTCACTTAAGATGATAACGTCCAGTTTCATCCATATCATCACAAATGACAGGATTTCATTCTTTTGGGGACTGAACAACATTCCATGGTGTATATGTAACACATTTTATTTAGTCATTCATCAGCTGATGGACACTTGGGCTGACTCCATTTCTTGACTGGTGTGAAGAGTGCTGCAGTTCACAGGGGAGAATAGATGTCTCTTAGGCACACTGGTTTCATCTTTGGATGTACACTTAGAAGTGGAATTGCTGGATCACATCTAGTTCTATTTTTATTTTCTTAAGGAACCTCCACACTGTTTTCAACAGAGGTTGTCCTAATTCACATTGCCATCAACAGCGTGCAAGTGCTATGTTCTCCATGTCCTCACTAGCATCTGTTATATTTACTCTTTACAGTAACAGCCATTTTTATTGGGGTGAGGGTGTCCATATCTCTTTGCAGTATGATTAGCATTTCCTGATGCTAAGTGATGTTGAACATTTTTTCACTAACCTATTGCCCATTTGCATGTCTTCTTCTGAATGTCTATTTAGGTCCAGTGCTCATTTTGTAATTGCTAAATCTGGCCTTGGATTTTCCAAAGTTAAGCTGTTTGCTGTTTTCTGCTTAAGTAGCTTGTTCTGCAAGACCATTAAACATTCAGGGTCAGGGTCAGGGAAGACTTTTGATTCCCAATGCCCCAAGGCAAAGTTGGTGCTGCCAGGCACTCAGTTCCAGCTGCCAGTTCCTGAAGTGGGGCATTGCTGAAGTCACCTGACTCATCAAGGTGAATGTCTCTAGGAAGCATATACCTGGAATTACTTTGATTTGTTTGGAAGGAAATGACAAACGCTTTAAACCGGTGGTTAGAATTTTGCCAGATGAGAGGGCAGTCCCATCTCTTACTACACTGTCTTCCTGGGCAGCTTTTCTCTTCCCTATGCTCTTAACTACATAACACTAAGGTTTGGGAAGGAAAGTAGCTCTCCAGGGAGGGAATATCTTTTCAAGCTATTTGAAGGGTTCTATATTTGCCCAATAAAACGTGAATTGGTATTAAAGGTGTTTGAAGGGGTCAAGCTGCTTGAAAGAAATGGGTTTCAAATTTTAAATTATGAGGTCCTTAAAAGTCTATGATTTACAAAGCTATTTGTGGCTTTAAAGATCTTTTAAAAGCTGTCCAGTATGCTCTAAGATTAGAATTATTTGAGCCCTAAATGCCTTTCCCTAATAAAAAAAACTTTCATGTTTAATTTCATGTTAGTTGTCTCTGATTGGAGAAACCATTTTTCTATCAAGAGAAATTATAGTGAACATTAAAATGCTTTGTGCTGGAGGCAAAATATTAAAGACTAGTTAGGGCTGAGAGAAATGTACTTTCATTGGGTTTTGAAACCTTTCATCTCAGTCTCTGATCATGGGTTGCTAATGTACCTTCAGGTGCTACTCTTTATTCTATTTCTTCTGAGAAATGCCTTCAATTTAATGTAATTCAAACGAAAAGCCACCTCCTGTTTCAGGGAAGTATTTGGAATATGGGCATTTAGTTTCCTAAGATGTACTAGCTGCAAAACCTAGCCTTCTTAAAATAGTGTGAAACGATAAATGTAGCGGATAAAGGCACCAGAAACAAAAGACATTTATCTTGCGATTTCGAAGGGCTGCCCTCAAAACTAAACAGAGATGCTGTTAATATTCTTTGCCCCTGCTAACTCCAAATAAGGAATTTAATGTCACCCAGAGAGCCCTGGGCCAGCAGAACAGAGAACTGGAGTGGGCCTCTGATCAGCCATCCGAAGTTATTGTTAAAACACCGTTTTCCCTCCAAACTCCAACAGTTAATAGTGTATACCTATCTCCTGCAGATTCTAGGGTGACAAATTTACAGTATGAAAAACTTCAGGAAGAATCTGGAAAGTTATTGAGAAGCTATAAACAGGCAAATTGTGAACAGGATTCCCTTTTTTTTTATTTAGAGAGAGAAAGAAATACAGAGAGAATGAATTATTTTTATTGAGTTTTTACATGGCTTTTGTTCCTTTGACACTTAGTTGGGTTCCTGGGTGCTGGGGTTTGAACCCGTGTACTCATTCATGCCAGGCAAACGTCGTAACCGCCGAGCCACCACTCCAGCCCCGTGAACAGGAATTCTGACCCGCAACACGGCTGACCTTTCTAGCTGCAGAGCTGTGAACCTCCCAGGATGTTTGGCAGCATCCCTGACTTTTACCCACTAGATGCCGGTAGCACTTTCCTGGTGCGACAACTAAATATATCTCCAAACGTTGCCATATGTTCCTAGGGAAACAGAAAAACCGCCAGGTAAAAGTGACCTTAAAAACCACAGGGTATCTCTGCAAAGTCCTGGCTGGGTCAAGACAAATAAGACAACTCTATTCAGTACACATTTATTGAGCACCAACTATTTTCTGGCTCCTGCATAATAATTGGGCCTTGTAACACATTCAAATCTTCAACAGAGTAAAGAGGTGGCATTTCACACTCCTGGAGCAGGGGCCAGAGCTCTCTGAGGCTCACACTGCTGTCTTCACTAAGTCCAAACAAGAATTGGAGCAGCAGTAGGAGCTGTCTGTGGGTGGGTCACCTGTTTGGTCACCAAAATAGAAGTAGTATTTTTTTTTGCCTCTTATGAATAGAAGACTTTCCCATTAAAAAAGGAGTTAACACATAAGATATTTATAAAAGAAAGTTAAATATCATTTGTACATATAACAAGGAAGAAACATTGTTTTCCAACCTTCTTCTGCATCTGCGTTCAAAGTATTTACATAGAGGCAAGTGCAACTCTGTTTCGTTTTGGATAAAAATGTGATGGTGCTTTCTACCTACCCTGGCTTGTTTTTGTTGTTTTGTTTTCCTGCTTTATGCATTGGGAGCATGTTTCTCTATTTCAGTTCAGATTGTCCTCAGTAATGGATGGTTTTTCATTCTTGGTTTTCAACCTGCAATGCTACTGCCCAGTACTAGGGGGCATTCGAACATGTACGTTTGGGAGGTGGGGGAGTTAATATCTCAATGACTGGAATGACTGGCAGACTCCACCAGCATAGGACCTTGAGATACTGACTATCCTCAAAAGTGCCAGATGGTCCCTCAGCAAGGAGAATTGACCATCCCTGGAGCCAAGAGTACCACCATTGAGCGCCACCAAGCTGAAGGTCTATCCTGGCCATCTGCATGGTTGGGAGAGATCCTTTGTATTACGGAGGGCCATAGCAGCTACCTTGGTGTGTCCTGAGTACCTGCCTGCCCCTCTCCTTAAGCACAGTTCCTAGAGGTAGAGTGGCCACATGTAGGCCACTCTAAGACTTTTAATTCATATGTCAAACCTTGCTATAAGTTGTAACTGGTGGTCCTCTGGGTGCAGGCTCCATTGGGTACATATGGCAATGGTTTTTCTCTTCAATCTCCATGAAAATTAACTTAAGAGTCTGTCATGTTGCTTCTGATGAGCAAATGTCCTTTTCATTGACATTTTGGATCCTCCAAATATCCATGGAGCATCCTCAAATATGAATATCTCAAATTCTTAGTCTCCAAAATTTTTAAAAATTCTTTTTAGTGATATATAATATTAGGATACATTTGGATAGAAGCACAAAATCATGGAACGTGAGTTTTAATTTGCCTTTAGTTGTGTTTATTTTGTTGTTGTTGTTGGTATTGTATCTACAGAGGCACTTCACCACCGAGCCAAATCCCTGGTCCTTTTTACTTTTTATTTTGAGACAGGCCTCGCTGAGGAGGCTGGCCTCAAACTTGCAATCCCCCTGCCTCAGTCTTCCAAGCTGCTGGGATTACAGGCATGCACCACCATGCCTGGCTTAACTGTAATTTTACACACAAAAAGTGTCAATTAGGATATTTGTCCAGTATTTGCTTCAAATTGTTGCAGAGAGAACACAAAAATAGGTCCTAGGAGTATTGCTCAGTTTTTGGCAGAAATGATCTCCCACGTGGGGTAAAATGGAACACCCAACACTAGAGATAGAGGTGAATTCGTTGGTTTTGCCTCTGCTGGGAATATATCTGATTCTTCAATTGGCTGCCATATTAGTGATAATTTGTCATCCATCAGTCAGTTAAACGTCTCCTCAGAGCTGCTCTGACCAGCCCCGATACACGATGAGGAACCCAGTCACATGCTTTTGCAGCAAACCTTGCAATGATCCTTATTAATACTTCTCCAGCTTGTAATTAGATACTTATTGGTGTCATCATTTGTTTAATATCTGACTCTGCCGCTTTCCTGTAGGACCTAGGAGGACAGGGATCTTGCCTGTTTGCTTCTTGAGCAATTTCTACAGTAGTTAGGAGAGCTCCTGTCACATGGCTGGAGTCAGCAAGTGTTGATTAAGACAGAGGCTGGTGACAGGTGTCCCATGCAGAATCAGGGGTATTCAGGCTTGCATCACGGGGCAGACATGCAAGTCTGTTAGGTTTTTTCCATAAAGGACTATTATGTAGCAATGATTCCCACTCCCTCCGCTTCTGCTGAAAGTGAGTGTCCTATGCAGACTCTCCAGTCATCCCAACCACTTACGTTTTCTTAGGTTGCTAAAAAATGGGAGAGGGTGGCATCTTAGGAAGGGCTGTGCTCCAGTGCAAATCCCTGTGGGCTCAGGATCTGGAGCCACATGGGGAGGAGCTGAGGGCCTGGCAGAAGCATACTGTTCTTTACGGACCAGGGTGCCATTGTGTCCTAATCAAAACCTGCAGAGCTGCTCCAGATCAAAGGCTTGTGAAGGAAGCATCAGAGCCCAGGGGACCCAGCCTGGCTTCTGACCACTGGCTTCTGACCTCAGGAAGGGTTTTCCACTTCCAGGAGCCTCAGTTTCCCCTTGATGCTGAAGATGACAATACGATGTAGAAAGCTATTCCGCTTGGGTGGAACGCTTGCTGCGTGCCCACCACCACTTCTAATACCTGCTGCGAACTACACTTGGTTCTCATAATGGCCTCATCTGATGAATACTGTTCCTGTCTTCCATTGTAGAGGAGGCAGTTAAGTTGGTTGCTCAAGATCACATAATTAATGAGCAGCAGAGATATATTTAATCTGCCAAAACCAGACCCTGGAGCCAGTTCTCTTAGAACCGTGGATCTCAGACATGATCTTGCCCCAAAAGAGGAAGTATTTACAAAGCACATAGAAGTTGCTCAATAAAACAATCATTTCTTTCCCTCCTTTGTTGGGAAAGAGTATGAAGTGACTAACTGTCTACTATTGTCCTGAGCTGGCATAGAGGGAACAGAAGGAACATTTTAGTACCCAGGAAAGAAGAGGCTTAGGTGAAGACAGAGGTGGGGGGTTAAACATAGGATTTCAGGAATCCTAGATTCCTTCTGGACCTATTCAGAGGCATCTATTAAAATAATTTCAGATTCTGCCAGAGCAGGAGTCTTTCTGTCCCTTGATTCTCTGCTTTGCTCTAGGGTTGTTATAAAGGTGATACTTCACTTCTAATGAAGTCCTCTGACTTCTCTGAGCCTGAGTGAATTGGACAAGGGCCCAGACAGAGCACCTGATTCTGCATTCGCCAGTGTCCCAAGCAGGCTTCGGGGCCATCTGCTGAAGAACTGAACTCCGCCTCCTTCTTTCCTTGGGGTCTGAGAGCTGCTACAACATCACAGACCCCAGACCTGGGAAGAATAAGTCCCTGGGGCATTCTCTGTGGGCTGCTCAGTGATCAAAGAATCTTGCAGAAAGAAGAATGTTCTACACATCTTTCTTGGGGGATTAACAGGTCAGCAGGAGATGCCTGACTCTGATGGCTGGTCTCTGAGCTCTTGGCAGTTATCCACTGGATTTTTTTAAATTTGTTTTCCCCCTAATGAGAGTGTAAGGAATGAGTTGAAGTATGCACTGGAAATTTTTAGGAAAAAAGGAATAGCCATTGGGCTTTATTTTTCCCATTCACTTAGCAGATATTCGCACCTACTATGTACCAGGCACTGTCTGGGCACTGGGAATAAAACAATAAACAAAATATTTAAGGTTTCTTCTACTCTGCAGTTGTAAGAGTGAAGAATGGAGACAAAAATCAACAAGAATACAAATAAGTGATCAAGATAATTCCAAAAAAATTTTTTGGATACAATGATGCTAATAATAATAACAGCCCTTAGTGAACTCTTGGGGGACAGATTCTGGTGTGTTTTGCCAGACATGTCTCCTGTAATCTGTCCTGTGAAGAACATAAAACAGCTTGCGAGATGGCAAATGTAGACCAAGGTGTTGCAGGGTCTGGCTGGCGGACTGCCAAGGGACAGCCTCTCCGGGGCCTGGCATTTGAGTTGCTGTGGAGTTGCGAGAAGACACCTGTTCTGCAGGGATCCCAGATGCTTCAGTGTTCGTTTCAGTGAAGCTCAGGAGTGAAATGAAATCAATATCCCTTTGCACATGGAGCTTCTTAGGAGAGCGTTGGAGACTATTTGGGGAAAAACAAAGGAGCCCATACAATGTCCAGCTTGTGCCGAGGTGGACCTGAAGGCTGGGGAGTCCCTCTGGGAACTGCAGGAGCCTGGTTACCCATCTGCAGCAGGTGGAGATGGGACAACCTTGAGTCCCTGTTGGGAACAGGCCAGGGAAGCACACAGGAGCTCCTTCCAAGTGTGTAAGCCATTGCTGGTACTCAACATACATTTGAGTGTACCTCTTTAATATTGTTCACCCTGCCTTCTAAAAGATGTAATCCTAGGGGCTGGAGAGGTGGCTCAGTGGTTACCCAGAATGTGCAAGTACACGGGTTCAAACCCCAGCACCCACGTATACAACTAAGTGTCAGAGCAACGAAAGCCATGGGAAAAACACAATAAAAATTGATTCTCTCTCTCTCTCTCTCTCTCTCTCATTGTCCTTCTCTCTTTAAAATAAATAAATAAATAATGTTTTATTCACCACTGTTGGATACTCAGTCTAAACTAATACAGGGCACACATTCGCTATTTAACACAGATGCCGTGTGAACAATCACTTTTAATCCATGGTTCAGATCCCCTGTTTTCCTAATGAATGCACGGAGCCTTAGAGATGATCGGAAGCAGGGCTGAGATGCCTTACCAGTTGCAGCAGAGGCAGGACTGAGCTCGCTGGCTGTCTGATTCTAGGGCCCTGGGTGCTTCCCCCACCACCTCTTCCGCACACTCCACCCAAGCTATCAGATCCCAGAGGCAAGCTGACCTGTGTCACGGCAGAGCCTTCCGTTCTTAAGGGTTGACCTCAGGTTGACGTAGTGACTCAGGAGTTCATCCTCTCCCTGCCTTGGGTTTCCCTATCACCGTAGGATGCAGCATGGCCCTACCTTCAAAGACTTGTGTCCCCATGGGCATTTTCTCATTATCTCTAGCTCCTCGTACTGTACTCTCAGCTCCTGCCTTCGCTCTGCTTCCTCCAGGGGCTCTGCGGTTCCTGATTCACTGTCACACACCTGGACAAGTAACAGTGATACCTATTCACCCAGAAAACACTGACTGACTGCCAGGGAACTGGGGACACAAATATCTGCACCCATTTCGCAGTGGCAGTCTGTTAGAGGATACAGAGAAAGCCACAACTGAATGAGCAAAACACATTGGGAGAGTGACGTATGGGCAGAGCAACAAATTGCCCCTGAGTTAGGGAACCCGCTCTAGCTTGCATGGCCAAGAACAGTCTCCTGAAGACTTGATTGACATGTGAGCTGAAGAGTTATGTGGAACCATGTTTAGATGACCCACAATTAGCCCCTTCCAGTGGCATTCAAAACGTACCTCCCGCCCCCAACAGCATTGCTAGCACCTGGACCTTGCCCAACAATGCAGATTCTCAGGCCTTGCTCCTTACCCATGATCCGAACCTCTGCAGGTGTGGCCCAGCAGTCTGTTTGAACAAAGGCTTCAGTCTGTTTTTGCTATGTGCCCAAGTTTGAGAACCACCATGATAAAAAAAAAAAAAAAAAAAACAGCGGTATTTTGACTCTGGCATTTCTTACCTGTGTAATGTGGACATCCTGAGCTTCAGTTTTCTTATCTGTAAAATGGGGAGGGTTATATCCAGGTCTGACATAGCCACCATGAATAACTGTGAAGACCCTAGGAGAAGGTTGGCACATAGCAGGTCCTCATCAAATAGTAGCTGCTGTCATTGCCACCATCATTATTTGGGGCTTGAAGACACACAAGCAGATTTGCATACAGAAAGTAACTGGAGGAGCCCTGGGGGATGCCCCATTCTGTCCCTAGCTTCCTGTCCCCACCTGACAGGTTTTGGATGGCACCACAGTACAGGCTCTTTGGGAAAGGAAAATTGGAAGTGCTTCTAAAATCCTTTCACAGGTCCTGCCTGCTTCCTCAGATCCCTCCTTGGCCCCTTGTCCCAGAGATGCTCCGGTCCCCAGGCCTGTTCTGCCATGAATGTGACTCACCGCCTCTTGGTTTAGGCCACAGATCCAGCATCCAGCTTTCTGCTGCATTTGCAGACTGTTGACATTCTGCTCTTTTTATGTGAGAAGCTGTCTATGCCAGGAGGGACGGAGGCAGGCAGATGCAGGGGGATTTGCAGAGAACACAATGTGGTCGCCTCTCAAGGTCTGCGGGGTGGGTCCGGCTCCTAGAGATGGAATGCAGCATGTGACAGCCCTTTTCAGAAACCCATATAAACCGACGTCAGACTCCGCAGCCATTTGCAGAACGCTTCATTCCATTGCTCCAGCAGGACATGCTCAGCCCAAGATGGGATGTCAAGGTTGCAGCTGAATTGGATTCCGCTTCGCTAAGCTCCTAGGCAGCATTCAGGTCACTCACCTCAGGGTTTTCAGTTTGAACCTGGGCCACACCTGCAGAGGGAGGGAGACAAGGTCAGGACACAGGAGCCCCCGAAGCAGTGCACCTCCCAGTTCTCAGGAATCCAGCCACATGAACAATGCTGTATTTATCTTGGCCCCAGAAATGTGCTGATGTCACAGGATAGAGATGGGAAGAATGATTGTGCACAGCATTCTGCAAAGCAGCCGGTGTATACGCTTGTTTTCAGCAGAGCTATCAGAGATGGGGCTAAAACCTGGTTTCCAGGCTCCAGCCCTTCTGCCAGATAAAGCCCGCAGCTGCGTGGCCAGCTTCCACCAGCAGGGACTTGTCAAGGCCCTTTGAAAATGCAGGAAGGGGACCTGCATTTGGGGTCCTCAGCTCCAACCTTCACAGCAGGTGCCTTCCAGGGCCCTGGGGATCGGGAGTGGGCCTCCGGTCTTGGACTTCCTCTGTGAGTTCACAGCGACTCCCTCTTTCTGTTCGCTGATGAGTCGATGCCAGAGACTGGCGTGAGAGGTGATTTGCTCTCCATGTGATCACCTCTGCCTGAGGACTCACGAAATACTTTGAGTCATTCCTGGGGCTGATTGGAAGCATCCACCAGCAAATCCAAGGTGCAGTGAAACATTGGGGCACCTCCTCCCGCCTTTACGTCACTCTGTGCGGTATGTGCGGTTTCTACCTCACAGGTGAACTGGGGGTGTGGCTCACTGGAACAGCACCTGCCAGATCCTGGCTTCAAACCCCAGCACTGCAAAATAGATGCAGAAAGTAAGCCCTTCATGGAAGACCCGTGCAGACATCAGCCTCTGTGCTATCCCCCTGTGGCTTCTCTTTTAAGTACCTGTCCTCTGGGCTCATGCTGCTCAAAGGTGTGGGTTCAGTAACACCTAGTTCTCTGTTCAAATCCTGGCTGCGGGCTAACATCGATCACGCTAATGCACCTGGCTGAGATTTCATGTCCTTGTCTGAAAAATGAGGATATCATGGCCTTACAAGGGCCTGATTGCAAAGATTAGATAAGACAACACTTAGGCCCTGATGCCTTAGAAATGACTGCCCCTTCCGTAGCGAAAACATGGAAACCACCCAGGTGTCCATCAACAGGTAAAGGGATAAACAAATTGTTGTTTAATCATAGAATGAGCTACTCTGCAATAAGAAGGAATGAACTATGAGTGTATGTAACATGAACAAATCTCCAAATCATTATTCAGAGCAGAAACAAGACTAAAAATGTAGAGTATATGACTCCACTCATATAAAACTCTAGAATATGCAAATTAATGAATAGCGACAGAAAGCAGATCAGTGGTTACCTGGGGACTGTAGAGGTGGGGGGAGAGGGAAGGAGCAATGACCAAAAGACCAAGGTGATTTAATAATCACACCTTGATTGTTTATGCTTTCATCTGGGCACAGTGGCCCATGCTTGTAATCCCAGTTACTCAGGAGGCTGAGGAAGGAGGATTACAGGTTTGAGGCTAGCCTCACCAACTTAGCAAGACCCAGCCCCCCTCCAAAAAATACTGGGGATGTATCTCAGTGATAAAGCACCCCTGGGTTCAGTCCCTGGTACCAAAATCAAAAGAAAAAATTATGCTGTCCTGGCATATACATATGCAAGACATATCGGATTGTATACCTACTTTAAATATGTGTGATATGTTATGATGAATCCATCAGTGAATGAATGAATGAATGAATGAATGAATGAAGTTCTCTTCACCAAACAAGGCAAGCACCCTCCCATTCCAATGGCAGAGTCTTCTAAGGTCCCTTAAGATTCCTCAGAGTCTTTTGACAGAATTGTTCAGTGTTAGGCAAAATAAAAGAGATATGGGGCAAAAACTCAACATCCCAATGGGTGGAACTAAAAAATCAATTTTGCAAACTGGCTCATTTTATCTCCTCTGTAAATTCCTGAGGCTAGTACCTACCATGCGGTTGGTGCTCAGAAAATAATGGTGATATTTGTTATTGCTGTGGCAATTAGAAAGACCAGCAAAGACTCAGCAGTCTTCTCTTGATCAGGGAAGCTAGCCAGTCCACCAGTCTCTGAACCTGCACCCTCTGATCCACTAAAAGTAGTTTGTAAGCTGTTATCTTGAGATCAGGACCACCACATACAGTTGTACAGTCTCTGCACTGCACAAAGGGGACTGATGGAGGGTGTGATTAGAGGCTGATAATCACCTGGCCTCTGCTGACTCCCAGAGGAATTGAGTGTATTTTATTTAACCCGTGATGCCATGCGGTTTACCTGACTGTGCCACAGGGCTCCATCTGCATATACTGGGGACTTTCTTTTCCTAATCTATAGCTGGGAGTCCTCTTTTTTTAGTTTACATAAATGTACCGTAGAAGTCTAGCTACACCAAGAGCATTAACTTTCCTATAATCCTGGGGTTCTGGGAAACTACTTTGTGATTCTTGCCAAGGAATATTAGGAAAAACAGGTGAGGTCTCCGTTTTCACTGGCATTGAGGGTCTGATGAGGGGGCCACAATTTCCCCCTCAGTCCAAGGCTGTGAACTACTTGGGCCTTTATTTTCCTCTCCTTCCTTTTCTATCATTCTGAAAATCAGTGTAAACATCACAGCCTTGGACAGAGAGGCATGCAGGGAAAGGAGCTGAAATGCCAACCAACTGATTTTTCCGAGCACTTGGCAACTTTATGTTTATTAAGGACAAGGGTTCAGTGATGTGGATTTGAGGTTGGCCTGGGACATGGTTCTGAAACAATCATCTTCTCCTGGGTGCCATTGCTAGGTGGATAGTCAAGAATTTGTCTTAGGAGACAGCCACAGTGGCACTCACCTGCAATCCCAGCAGCTAAGGAAACTGAGGCAGGAGGATCTCAAGTTGAGTGCCAGCTTCAGCAACTTGGTGAGACCCTAAGCAACTTAGCAAGACCCTATCTTGAAATAAAAATGGGCTGGGGATATGGCTGAGTGGTTAAGAACCCCTGGGTTCAATCTCCAGTACCAAAATAAATAAATAAATAAATAAATAAAATCATACATGATGTGAGAAATTGCTCTGCTGAAATATGCTCAGTGGGTAATCCTTCCCAAGCATCACTTTTGGGATCAGAGGCATCTGGGATCTGATCAAGCTCTGTAGCTCTCCAGCTATGCAGTATTTATGATTGGAGTAAGGGACTTTTTCTTGGTGAGGTCATTCTTCCTTATCTATGATTGAAGATAGCAACGGTTCCTGCCCAGTCAACATCCAACATTTTGAGAAATACTAGACATTGTTATTGACAGGAAAGGCCTGTTGATGTGAAGATATTTTTCTTGGTAAGGGCTATCTGAAATAAACCACGCTGACAGCAAGTCTGGCGTTCTTGTTCAGAGGTAGTGGAAGGAAGAACTACAGAATTCCTGAATATAAAGAAAATAAGATAGTACAGAAATCATTAAGCTCAAAGCATACATTGGATATTTAAGAAAACAGTCTTAATGTACGTGACTTGCCATGATTGAGCAGAGCCAAAATTTAGGGAGCAGTTAATTTACTTTACTACTCTCTCCTGGTGACTTCAAGGGAAAAATCTTCTAACTGCTGTATGACATTTGGAATGTAAGAATATAAAATATTTCCTTCCCTTAATAAAGTAAAAATAAACAAACCAGTGTTTCCAAATGGTTAGAAGCAATCATTGCTATTGATGTGGTGAACTCCCTAACTTTCATAATTTTTGTCTCTTTGAGCTATCAATGATTAATACAGAAATCATAATATTTTCCTGTGATTATAGATGTATTTTCCCTTGTATTTCTAGTTTTGCTTTATGAATTTGAGGATATATTTTGGGTTGCTTATAAGTTTATGGTTATACTAGATTTTTGATAGTGTGTTTCTTTCTTTTGTAACATCCCTTTTCTGAATGTGTTTTTTGCATTGAATTTACTTTAACATAAAAATTATTCTTATAATTATTTAAATGTTTAATGAACAGCTGCATTAATAGTATTTTCTAGAATACAAGTAATGAATTGGTAGTTATAAAAGTAGTCATCAAATTGTATTACTAATTGTGAAATGTCTAAAGATCTCTTAACTGTAGTATTCCTTTTATTTTTCCTCATTCTCTTTGTTCACATTCTGGTTTGTATGTTTAGTTGGCATACTTTCGGTGAGTCATAGACTGGATTTTTCATTCCTTCATTTTCAATCTTATACCTTTAGTGGAACTCTAGAAGCAGCACATGATGAATGTTGCATTTTTCTTTTAAATCCAAGCTCATACGCTCTTTTAATCAACACAGGATATTTACATGTATTGTGATAATATACATAATGATCCTATCACCTTATTTTTTGTTTTCTTCTTCCCCTATATTCTTGACATTTGTAAATGAAGTCTCCCCATTTTCCTCTCCCCCCACCCCCTTCCTACTCCCTGTCCTTCTCCCCACTCCTGCTCTGCACCCCTCCTCCTCCCATCCCCTCCTCCCCACCCCTCCCTGCTCCTCTTCTTTTTCCTGATGGAAAGCTGTGAGATATATGTATATTCTTGGAGCCAATTATCCACATATCCTTAGCATTTAACAACCCACACTCAGTGCTTCGCAACTTGTTCTTGTGTATTTGTGCCGCTATAACAGAACACTCAAGACTGGGTAAGCTATAAAGAACAGAAGTCCATTCCTTCGAGGTTGAAGTGATGATGATGGAGTATCCTGAACTTGATTATGAACTTACCTCTGTCGATGAGTTTTGTATTTTTGTGTCTCCTGGGACTTGGGGAACTCCAAGATAAAGGCATCAGTATCTGATGAGGGTTTTTAATTAATAATTTATTTTTTTTCTGCATCCTGTCATGGCAGATGGTGGAAGGGCAAGAGAAAAAATGACTTCTGTGTCCCCAAAAGGCAGTAAAGGGGGGACCCACTTCTGCAAAGTCCTTTTATAACTACACTGATGTATTCATGAGAGTGGAGCCCTGTGACCTCTTCTCCCCCCATCAGGTCCTACAACCCTAGATGGAAGCACTCCTGTCAAGTTTCCCATGAATGAATTTCTGGGGACATTCAAAGAGCAGCATCACTCCAAGCACCCTAGGCTTCCTCCAGCCTCTGGCTCTTGGCAGTTGCTGTTCTTAATGTCATGCTTCCTTGCTTCATTTATTTTTAACAAATATCCTGTTACTCAGTGTAACAGGAAATTTGAAACATCCCTTTTAAATGTGTTTTGCATTTAATTTAACACGACAATGTTACTCATTGTTTCTGACTTCCTTCTAACCGTGATAGTGATCTTACCTGACACACTTTTTAATATGATCCCTTAGAATTCACATGAATACTTTTTCCTCCCATCTTGAATAGCCTGCTTGTTAGGGTGCTTCGGAGCTGCCTCTCCTGGATTTGAATTAATATTCACTCAAACCTACATCAAATGCCACTTTGGAGCCAGGCGTGATGGCACACGCCTGTAATCCCAGTGACTCGAGAGGCTGAGGCAGGAGGACAGCAAGTTGGAGGCCAGCCTCAGCACATTAGTGAGGCCTTAGCAACTTAGAGAGACCCTGTCTCATAATAAAAACTAAAAAGGGCTGGGGATGTGGCTCAGTGGTCAAACACCCTGGTTTCAATTCCCTTTACAAAAAAAAAATTGGAAGTCTCTTTTAAACAAAATCATATTTATACTAGTAATTTGGGAGTCATTTCTATTTCTTGTTTTTCATATCTTTGCTCCTTCCCTTTGACATAGAAAAAAGCTGACTCTGTAACTTCCCATTTTCATAGGTCTGCTTCCAAAAAATGTATGAGCAAAGTTAAGATTTTCTTTTTATGCACTTCCTTCCAATTTCCAGAAAGTCTGTAGGAGAGCTTTCAGGGGAATAATTAACACCAGGGGAAAGAAGGCAACTCAGGGAAGGGGGATGTTACAACAGGAAACAGGACATCAAGGACACTACTCCGGCTAGGCACTGCCATGGGCTGGCCTTTGGGTGAAGACTGCAATGAAGGGAGATATTTTAGACAGGACGTTGGGAAAGCTGCGAGCTGCCTCTTTGGGTCTGAGTCTCACTGATTCTGAGCTTTCTTCTCTTGTGTTTACTGGCCCATGCCTTGGGTGTTTCTCAAGCCATTCCTAAAGCCATCGGAAGACTGCAGTGAGCTGGGAAGTACTCTCTGATGGGAATTCTGTGATCTGTAAAATACTGAGTTAGTAGCCCCAAACTGAAAATCCAGAAGAGATAACTGGCCTTTTTTTTTTCTTTAAGAGAAGGGACACTGAGAGAGAGAAAGAATCGATCTTCCAGATACAAGATCATGTCATCAGCAAAAAGGAGTTTGACTTTCTCTCTTCCTATTTTTATCCCTTTGATTTCTTTCTCTTGCCTTATTTCTCCAGCTAGGGCCTCAAGAACAATATTGAATAAAAGTGGTGAGAGGATAGCCTTGTCTTGTTCCCGATTTTAGTGGAAATACTTTCTGCTTTTCTCCGTTAAGTGTTATACTAGCTGAGGGTTTAGCAAATATAGCCTTTGCATAGTTCAGAAATGATCCTTTGAACCCCATCTTCTCTAGGGTTTTGAACATAAAAGGGTGCTGGATTTTATCAAAGGCCTTTTCTGCATCCATTGAAATGATCACATGGTTTTTGTCCTTTATTCTGTTTAAGTGGTGAATTACATTAATTGTTTTGCGTATGTTGAACCAGCCCTGCATTCCTGGGATGAAGCCCACTTGGTCATGATGGATTATCTTCTTTATAAGTTTTTGAATACAGTTTGCTAGAACTTTATTAAGGATTTTTGCATCCAAGTCCATCAGGAATATTGGTCTGTAGTTTTCTTTTTTTTTCTTTTTGTATCCTTGAGAGAGAAGGACAGAGAGAGAGAAAGAGAGAATCAATTTTATTTAGGTTTTCATCTGATTTCTGTTGCTCCAACACTTTGCTGTGTACGAGGTGCTGAGGTTCGAACCCGCGTCCTTGCGCATGCCAGGCAAGTGCTGTAACCACTGAGCCACCACTTCAGTCCCAGGAATCACAAATTTAAAGAATGAACAGTGACAACGATGCTTGCTGATTTGTCAGATACACAGGGTAGACTGCAAACCTGACCAGTCTGCAGAGACATGGGGTGGAGAGGATGGAGAATGGGCTTTGACCCGAGACCTGGATTTAAACCCCAGCTTGGTTCTTTATTCCTGAGCACTTCAAACAGCTGATCATTTATTAGATCCTCATCATCCACAATTCTGTATTTACAAATTCACCCACAAGTCCATGGCTGTACCTTCATGGTCACAAAGGGGCAAAAACATTTGAGCTGCCTGATGTGCGTTTTCCCAGCGTTAGTACGACAGAGCAGCACTCTGGCTGATTTCTTGTTGCAGTCTTGAATCCAGTGGTCTGTTTGGTGCCAGCTTTTGGCCTTTTGTGTGTCCCCTGTTTGGAGTGTTCCTGGGGCACACTTCAGTGCTGTCTACTTCTCCAAGGGCGAGAAGGCTGTGATGGGCTTTACGGAGACAGTGTGCATGGTGGCAACCTTCATTGGGACACGAGTGAATGCCTGGCTGGTCATGGTAAATTGACCTTAAGCAGAAGCACACATGGAAGAAGATTATGAACTGATGGCTTCAAAACATTGGGACCCAGGCTGGAGCGGTAGCTCAGCAGTTTCGGCGCTTGCCTGGCAAGCATGAGGACCCGGGTTCAAACCCCAGCACCACATACACAACTGAGTGTTGGAGCAACTAAAGCTATGTGGAAACCTAAATAAAGTTGCTTCTCTCTTTCTCTGTCTCTCTCACTGTCCCTCTCTCTGTATAAAATAAATAGATAAATAAATAAAACATTGGGGCCCAAGGCCAGTGGGACCCAGGTCCTTCATTTTCCCCAGGAGCAGCGGTCAGTATTCACCAAGTCAGAGTTTGCTGCGACATTACAGAGCTTAGCTTCCACACAAGTGTGCTCACCTTGGCACAAGGTCACGTCTTGGGGCTGGAGCGGTGGCTCAGCGGTTTTGGCGCTTGCCTGGCATACACGAGGACCCAGGGTCAAATCCCAGCACCACGTACACAACTGAGTGTCAGAGACACAAAGGCAGGATGAAAACAATAAATAAATAAATAAAATTGATTTTTTTTAAATCAATTTTAAATCAATTTTAAAAATTGATTTTTTTAAATCAATTTTTTTAAATTGATTTTTTAAATCAATTTAAAAAATTTTTTTAAATCAATTTTTAAATCAATTTTAAAAATTGATTTTTTTAAATCAATTTTATTGATTTAAAAATCAATTTTATTTATTTATTTATAAATAAATAAATATTTATTTATATATAAATAAATATATTTATTTATATATTCCTTCCCCTACTGTGGCTGGGTTCATTGCTCTTTAAAAATGATTGTCTCCCTCTTATTCTGTGTACAGGGGAGGGATGTACTGTTTCAAACCCTAAAGCTGGGCATGGCCACATGACTCGCTTCATCTAGTGAAGTGCTAGCAGAATTCACCAGTGTCGCATCTGGGTGAAAGCCTTCAGCTCTCAGTGGCTAGCCCTGGTCTTCCCGTGTTCTGCTTGCTTCATGGTAGAGGAGATGCACATCAATATGATGCCCCATCATCTGGGCCTCTGCCTGCCCACTTGAGCTACGTAGTGTGGGAGAGAAATTGTGCTATGGGTAATGGTTTAATAGCCAACATATATAAATATCCCCTACAGCTCAACAACAAAAAGGCAACTTGATTAGAAAGTGGGTGGAGCACTTAGCTGGACATCTCTCCAAAGAAAGTATATAAACTGTCAATAAGCACATGAAAAAATGCTTAGATTAGCTGTGAGGACACAGCAAATCAAAATTCCAACAAGATATCACAGCATATACAACCAAACTGGTTGTAAATTTTTAAAAATGGAAAATAATAAATTTTGGCAAACAAATTACAACCTTTGTACACTGCTGGTGGGAAATGATTCAGGCACTGTGGAACTATTAGGCAGTTCCTCAAAAAGTTTAACAGAATCACCGTGTGATTTAGCAATGTCACTCCTACGTACAGAGCAAAAAAAGAAAAAAAATTGAAAGCAGTTTCCTTATATATCAAGGTTCATTGAAGCATTATTCACAGTAGGAGGTAAAAGCAACTGAAGTTCCATCCGCAAAAGAATGAATAAATGTATAAATACACACACAATGGAATATTCAGTCAGCGACAGAACAAACAATGGAAGTTCTGGCCAGCGACTACGGTGCACAGCTATAATCCCAGCAGCTCTGGAGGCTGAGGCAGGAGGATTGCAAGTTCAAGGCCAGCCTCAGTAATTTAGTGAGGCCCTAGGCAATTTAGGGAGACCCTATCTCAAAATAAAAAGACTGGGAATATGGCTTAGTGGTTAAGTACTCCCAAAAAAGAAAGAAAGAAAGAAAGATCTTCTGACACAGAGTACAACACAAATTTACCTGGAAAACATTACACAGAAAAACAAAACAGACAAATGTCATATGGTTTCACTTACATGAAATATGAAAA
>PVKS010025328.1:0-30009 GCA_004027875.1 Aplodontia rufa
GAAACAACTATTAAAGAAATATTAACAGAAAATATTCCATAACTGAAGGACATGAGTTTTTGTTGTTTTTTTTTTTTTTTTTTTTTTGGCTAAAAAGGTCCAATTAAAACAGAGAACAATGAATGAAAAAACCCTCATGGTGGCACATTATTGAGAAATTTCAGACTCCTTAAAGATAAACAATAGGGGCTGGAGCGGTGGCTCAGCAGTTTCCTCGCTTGCCAGGCAAGCAGGAGGACCTGGGTTCAAACCCCAGCACCACGTACACAACTACTAAGTGTTGGAGCAACTAAGGCCATGTTAAAAACTACATAAAGTTGTTTCTCTCTTTCCCTGTCTCTTTCACTGTCCCTCTCTCTTTAAAAAAAAAAAAAAAAAAAGGATAAACAATAGCCTTAAAGCCTTAAAACAAGTTAGGTTATCTATAAGGAAAATACAAAATGGCATTAGATTTCCTCACAACAATATTGGGAATGAGAATAAATGGAACAATGTCTTCTGAACTCTGAAGAAGAACTAATTTAATCTAGAGATTAACACCCAACCCAAAAATCACCTAAAAGAAAGATTAAAACTCTGAGAGGAGTGACACCCCAGGGAAAAAAAATTCTAACATTTTTTTTCAATGAAACAGGATATAAGCATCAGCACTGAAGTAATTAAAACCAATGGTAAGTTCTCAGTTAACTGAGCCCAGGCTGTACTTATACACCTCCAAAACGAAAAAGAAAACAGAATTTTGGGCAGAGAAACGAAATCATTTGTCTAGATATTCCACAGACAAGTACAAATGTTAAAAGTAAAAAACCAGGTTCAAGGGATTATTTTTCACTGTAATAGTTTTCTTTCCAATTGCTACAGAGGGAGTCTAAGCCAGTTTTTCTCAGAAACATGGCCAAAATTTGAGAAAGCTTTTTTTTTTTTTTAAGAAAAAGATATGATTTTGTGACTTTGTTTTGTTTTTGGGGGGTCACTTCCATAGCTAGAGGGCCTAACAAGTGACCACATGGCCAAAGTTTGAGAAAGCTTCTTTTTTCAAGAAAAAAAGATATAATTTTGTGACTTTTTTTGGGGGGGGGGGGGTCACTTCCATAGCTAGAGGGCCTAACAAGTGACCAGCTAGCAGTAGTGGCTATATAATTTCAGAAACAAACTTAAAAAGAAAAAAAATACTACTTTTCTTTTTAGAAAAAGTTACTACAAATATCAAATATATTACTGAGCTGCCCAGACTTCAAAAACTCACACAAAATGGCTATCTGTCCATGGTGTTAGACAGTTTTTGTTATTGTTGTTGTTTGTTTTGTTTTTGGGTACTGGGAATTAAACACAGGGTACTTTAACATTGAGCCACGTCCCCAGCCCTTTTTATATTTAATTTTGAGACAGGGCCTCGATAAGTTGCTGAGGCTGGCTTGAAATTATGATCCTCCAGCCTCAGGTATTACAGGCAGGCACCACCACACCTGGCTCAGCTAGACATATTCTAGGGGGTAAAAAAAGTATTAGATACAATTTTGAGGGCTAACTGACCCTGAACAAATCTATTTCTATATATGGAAAAGGCAATGCATGTGATTTGCTTTGTCAATGTCACCAAGTTTGCTTGTGACTCAACACTATCATAAAAGTACCTAATAAACTATACACAAAAACTCTGGTAATCTGTTTTAAAAAATTGTTTTCATCAAAAAGATCAATGCTGAAGTAAATGATCTGGTAAATCTAGACGAACCTTTCTTAGTACTATATAATTCCCAGTTCCATATAACAATTTCTATTTAATCCACAATGAAATTCAAAAAATATTATTAAGGAGTGAATACAGAGAAATGCACATATCCAAGTGAAAATGTTCTTGGCTATTTTATAAACTTCCATGCTCAAACTATGTGTATCTCCTGTAGGATGTCTTGCTCCTCATACATTCATAAGTGAACTTAACTAAGAACTTCCCCATTCAGAATTCTCACAACTGCTTGGATTCATAAAACTTTGACTACTCTTATTATACTGGTCTTAAGCAGTTAATTAAACCTTGAACCAAATAATAGCTTGTGATATTTTAGCTGTTTACTATGCACTGGATCATTTTTCCACTCCCCTTTTATTATGCTGAAACTCTAAGTCCCAATGTGATTGTATATGGAGATAGGGTCTTCAGGAGGTAATCCAAGGTCAAGTAAGGTAACAAGGGTGGGATCCTAGTCCAATAAGACTTGTAGTTTTAAAGGAGAAAGAGATCTCTGCAAAGAAGGGACTGACTGCAAACCAGGAAGAAGGTGCTCACAAAAACTGGACCATGTTGGCACCCTGATCTTGAACTTCTAACCTCAAGAATTGTGAGAAAATAAATTTCAGTGTTATGGTATTATTTTATGGCAGTCAGAGCTGACCAATATACTGTTCAGTGTTTCTTTTGGATTGAACATAACCTAGTACTGATTTTAGTAAATATTTGTCAAATTAATGCCAAGCACCCCAAACAAAAATTCTAGTAACAGCAATTTTTGTAGGCATTAAAATCCACTGGTTTTTTTTTTTGCACTAAAAGAAAATTAACATTATTGTATAAAACTAGAAAAAACAACACAGTCTCTGCACTACTGTCAAATACATAGCTTTTAAATCTGCAACTGCAAGAATATGATAATGATAAAGTTGTTTGGATATTCAGAAAACATTCACTGATTGACAGAAATGCAAAGATAAAGAATTTTTCTCAGTGTATTATAGGAGACAGAAAAGAAACTACAGTGGTGCTGTGGCCCATGAATGTCTTGCAAGGACAGGCTTAGGAGTTGACAGCCAAAAAGGATAAGTCACTACAAGCAGAGAGGAGTGTCAGTAGTAAAGGCTCACCAGTGAGGAAAAGCATCAGGGGAAGAATGTCACACAAGGTAAATATCAGGGAAGGGAAGAGAATGAGGAAGGGACACCTTGCCGTGGGCTTGTAAGTCACACAAGGGAGTCTGAATATTATATTGAAAACTATGGATCCTGAAGCAAGAACTGCAAACCACTAAAGAACATGCTCAGCTTTGCCTAGAATGTAGAACAAAGTGAAGAAAAACCAAGCAGAGCAACCATTGAGCAGGCTGCTATAAAAACCTAGGCAACATGAGGTACGAGCCCTTAAAAATAATATTTAATAAATGCTTAAAATATTTTTAAAATGGATTTATATATCTTTAAAAAAATCTTGTCCACTTAGATAAGCCACTAGGACCACGTTAAAAACACATGTTCATGCAAAACAGGCTTCCTCTGGACAGAAGTAGAATTAAGAAGTTTTCATCTAGGGATACGAATCTCAAACACCTGTTAAAATATTGGAAAATACAGTACAGAACTTTGCTTCTACAAAATTTGAATAAAGGTTTGGAGTAGGGTCTGGGCATTATGCTTTTAAATATACATCTAATAATTCTGTATACACTTCCAAGTGAAGACATTGGCTTAACTGGAAATAGTTTTGAATATATGATCGAGACTACTCTATAAAATCTGAGACGCTATGGACATCACACAAATTTATGCTTTAAAATGGAAAATGTCTTATATTATGTTATGTTCTAGATGAAAGTTGTTCCCCAAAAGCTCATGTGAGACAATCCAGGAAGATGAGTAAAATCGGATTATAAGGGCCTTAACTCAATCAGTGAGTTAATTCCTATTAGGGGATTAACCAGTAACTATAGGCTGGTAGGGTATGGCTGGAGGAGGTGGGTCATTGGGGGAAAGCCTTTGGGGTACATATTTTGTATCTGGAATGGAGTCTCTATCTCTGCTCCCAGGAGCTATTCGTTCTGCCATGATGTTCAACCTCAGCCAGAGCCTGGAGGAATGGAGCAGAACTTCTACAGACTAAGACCTCTGAAAATGTGAGTGCTTAAATAAACTATTCCTTCTAAAATTGTTCTTGCCAGGTCCTTTAGTCACAGAAGCGGAAAAAAAAAAAAAAAAAAAAAAGCTGACTAAAACAGACATTTGTACTAAGTGGGGTTGTTGCTGAGACTACCCTGACCACGTAGTTTAGAAGATTTGGGAGCTTTTTGGAACTTTTGGGAGGAATATTGAGATGTTTTGCAGTGCAAGCTGGAAACACTTTAGACTGTTATAAGAAGAGTTTCTGGTGGGAGCTCAGAAGACCAGAATGCTGATAGGACTGTGAAGAGTGAAGATGGGGCTCATGACATTTCAGAGGAAAAGAAGGATTCTAATGGATATTGGACTAGAGATCATTCGTGTTATGTCCTTGCTAAGCAGTTGTCTCTATTCTGCTTGTGTCCTGAGACTTTCTGTGAAACTTGATTTTAAAAGCAAAGAACTTCTTAATCTGGCAGAAGAAATTTCTAGGCAGCATAGCATTCAGGTGGTGGCGTGGCTATTGCTTGCTGCTTTTAGGTAAGTTTATAGTGATATTCAGGACCAGAAAGCAGAGTGGAAAAATTTGAAAAACTTGGACTTGAAAGGTGGGTGTAAACCTGGGGCTAAGGAAGTTGCAGTTGTTAAAGATATTACCATCACTAAAGAAACTGTAAAGATTTTGCCCACAGACAAAAAGAAAGATGGCTTGATGGCCTCTTAGGAACTGACAAGGCTACACCTATCTCAAGCTCAAGGGAGTAAAACTTTTTAAGAGCCCAATGAGGCACCCTTCTACCACAAGAGGCCTAGAAAGGGCTTTCAACATGCTCAGCCACCCAGGTACTCAGAGGCTGCTGCAGCCATGGTCCCTGGAGGCGGCTTGGCTACTGTTTCAGATGGGGGCAGACATCGGGGATTACCATGTTGTGGAAATTCTGCAGGACTGCAAGATGCTGGAGTTAGGGGGTTATGGAGGCTTCCACTCAGATTTCAATGGAAGGTCTGGGAAGTCAGGAAAAGTGTCCCAGGGTCAGAGTCCCTGCAGGCAGCCTTCTCAGGGCTAAGGAAGAAGCTGAATCCCTGTAAGTAGAGATCCTCAAGATTAAGAAACGCCAACACCTTGGAATGTCCATCCAGGAAAGCTCCAGGAATCAAGCACAAACAACAGAGGCCATGTGGATTGCAACCAGCAATGCCACAGGGGTGAAGCTACACAAGCCTTTAGTAGAGAATATTCTAATGCCATGTGCTCCAGTTGCCAGATATGGAACTACAGGACTTGCTAACCCAGCTGGATTTCATTCTTGCTTTGATCCCATCCCTTCCTTCTATGCCCCTACTTTTCTGAGTGGAAATATTTACTATATGCCTTTATATATTGGACATATGGAACTTGATTTGGTTTTTTACAGATCACACTGAGAGTATGCCTTGAACTTTTGGGCAATCTTGAAACTGTTAAGACCATGGGACTTTTAAAAATGCACTAAATGTATTTTGCATTGTGACTATCAAGAGTGTTTGGGGTCAGGGGTGGAATGTTATGGTTTGAATGTGAGGTATCCCCCAAAATCTCAAGTAAATGCAGTAAAGTTAGGTGAAATGACTGGATTAAAAGAGTCTTCATACAATCAGTGAGTTAATCCCATGATAGAGATTAACTGGCCACTGAAGACAGGTTAGGGTGTGGCTGGAGGAGGTGGTCATTGGGGATGAGCCTTTGGGATATATATTTTGTATACAGCATAGAGTTTCTCTCTCTGCTCCTTGAAGTCATGCCATCCACCATGATGCTCAGCCTCACCTTGTACCCCAAGGAATGGAGCTAGCCTTCTATGGAATAAGACCTCTGAAACCATGAGCACCTAAATAAACTTTTCCTCCTGAAATTGCTTGTCAGGTCTTTAGTCACTGTAACTAGAATACCTGACAAGAACAACTTAAAGGAGAAAGGTTTTTTTGGCTCATGATTCCAGAGGAAGAAGGGGCTAGGAACAAGACACAGTCCCAAGGGGATGCCTCTAATGACTTCTCTTCAACTATGCCCTACCTGTCTATAGTTTCCACCTCCTCTCAGTAGTCCATTCAAATTAGTCCATCAAATGTACCACTGAGGTCAGATCCCTCATGATCTAGTCACTTCCCCCAAAGCTTCACCTCTGGACTTTGGGGTTCAAGTCTTCAGCACATGAACTCTTGGGGGACATTCCAGATCCAAACCACAACAATTTTAAAACAATTTTTTCCAGTTATGGCTGTTTCATTGAAAGTAGGCCCAGGTTGGTCCTTATACCATCATTCTGAAAGTGCTCTCCATTGAGAACAGTTTTTCACATTTTTATTTTTTTGAAACAAAATATTGTTTTTACTTTATATTACACATTTTTCAACTATTCACAATGAACACTAGATGAATATTATAAATATATCAATAGCAAATGAAATAAAACCACACGTCCATAGAAAGCAGAACCAACTAAATTATATTATTTAGGACATTGCACACATATGATAAAATCCAGGAGGATTTACAAAATTTGTGAGACTGTTTGGCTCTAGCAGGTCATAAGAGGTTGTAATACACACTTTTGGTAATTTCCCCTCCCATAATTTTTATCGGTGCATTCATTATACTTGAACAATAATGGTGGGATTCACTGTTACATATTCATACGTGTACACACTACAATCTTCTCACATTTTAAATGACTAAATATATTTATATACACATGTATCTCTCTCACACACACATATGTATGTATGTATATATGTCTCAATTTTGCTTCTTGGCCCACAAAGTTTAAAACATTTATGATGTGATCCTTTAAGGAAAATTTTGCTTCCTTCTAGAAGCTTTGTTTTACCTTTCCCATTTAGATTCACAATGCTCTTACAATTAGCTTGTGTTCAGTGTGAGGTAGAAGCCAAGGGTCATTTATTTCTTTTTGGATACCCAGTGCCATTCCTTCAATAAATTAGACACCAGCTCTATTTATATTTGTCTCTGCTGAAGCACCTTTATAACAAAGAGTCAAAACAAACAGGAATCTGAATTTGGATTCTCCAGTCTATTTATTTGTTCAAAAACCTTTTAATAAATCCCCTTCTGCTTAATCAGCCAGAAATCAGTTTCCGTTGCTTACAACCAAGAACCCTAACAGTAATGAATAATTTCAAAACTCTATCCTTGTACTTGTAAGACAGACTTCATTCCAGTGATTTAAAATTACCTGTCAATACTAAAAATTCCCTAAATGGAAGACCTTCCTAGATATCGTTCTGGGTACCAGACTTGTACATTCTAATACCTACATGATTATCTCCCACTTGAAAGTCTTAAAGGTACCCTGAACTACACTAATGCCTATTCATACTTCAGAACTCAGCTTTAAATTTTTGTCCTTAGGAAATAACACTGTCCTTATTCACCCAGTTTACATTCCCATGTGTTTGTACCCAGTTCTCTTCCTTCAAAGCATTTATTCCAGACACAATGAACTGTTTCTGTAATTATGTTAAACATATGTTCCTCCACTAGGCTGTAAGCAGTATGAGAACAAGGACATTATGCTATGTTCACTACAATTTTCCTTCCACCTAGCTGACAGTGACTGGCCGATTTGTTATATGAAATGAAGAAAAACTTCCTGCAACCGAATTTTGGAAACTTCTCCCTTTAGCTAACTCTTCCTCTCTTTTCAACGAATAAAGTATTCTACTTCCAGTTTAAAGCCACCTGTGACTATTACATCTCCTTCCATCTTTTCAGTCCTTGAGCTATCAATTCTCTCACTTCTGTGACATCTTTTATTTCACTCACTACCAGATCTTTTCCACTGGCAATTCTTATTTTACCTTTAACTGTGAAGGGTTTATTTTTTATTTTTTTAAAGATAGAGTCAGAGAGAGGGAGAGAGGGAGAGAAAGAGAAACAATTTTACTTTTTCTTCTGGTTTTAGTTTTTCTGACACTTAGTTGGGCATATGGTTCTGGGATTTGAACCCAGGTCCTTGTGCATGCCAGCCAAGCGCTGTACTACAGAGTCATCACTCCAGCCCTAATTATGAATGTTTTAAAACATACCTATCACTCAATTCAACAATAGTTAACTTTTTGTCATATGTATTTCACTTTTTCTCTGCTTACTTTGAATATTTCACTATGCACTTTGAAAACTAAGGACATTTCCTTAATTGTCCGGGTGTCCGGGACCCCAGCCCTGGAGATAGGCTACTTAAGATGGCGGCTGGCACTGAGCCAGTGCGGTCTGGCGTAAATGAGGAAGTGATTCTCATTGGTCAGGGGCTTGCATGCCTAGCGCGTGATTCCTGAATGCGCATGCCTCAATATAGCAATGTGATTGGTTGAGAAAAGTGTTTTTTTTGTCTTGTGACTGTAACTTCCCTGGAGAAGGGAAGAGAGAGGAAGAAGGTCGACAAAAATAAAGCTCTCCCAACCCAACCACCTGTCGCATCTTCTCTGCGGGCAGAGGGAACGCGATACTTAATTATCACACTAAAAATTTACAGTGATTCCTTAATATCATCTAGTACTTAGGCCATATTCAAATCTCAAACATTTCTGAAATGCCTTTTACAGCTGATATTTTTGAACTAGGATTCAATCAAGATCTACACACTGTTTAAGAATTTCTCCCTTACATTTTTTGTTTGGTCTTTCTTCTGTTTTGTTTATCTGCCTCAATGGTCACTCCTTCTATTTCCTACGAGCACTGACTGACTCTCTTCAGAGCTGGATAGTTTTCATTGTCACTACTGAAACATCTTAAGCCTTTACTGCCTAAAAGCAAAACAGAACCACCATCACAAAAAGCATATCCTTCAAGCTACCTTTCTTCTTTTTCTCCAACTTAGTGATAACATGGAATGATCTTGCTGTCTGGATTTTACCTACGGCTGTAACTGCTCTCAAAAACTATCAACGAGAGCCTGGAGTGGTGGCTCAGCTGTTAAGAGCACTTGCCTCACCTGCATGAGTATCCAGCTTTGAACCCCAGCACCACATACACAACTAAATGTTGGAGAAACAGAAACCAGATGAAAAAATAGATAAAATCGATTCTCTCTTTTCTATCTCCCTCTCCATCTTTAAAAATTTTTTTTTAATTTTTTAATTAAAAAAAATCTACGAGGCAGGAGGATCGCAAGTTCAAGACCAGCCTCAGCAACTTTGCAAGGCCCTGAGCAACTTAATGAAACTCTGTCTCAAAATAAAAAGGACTGAGGATTCAACCCAGTGGGTCCACTCCCCAGTAGGAAAAAAAACCCCAATTACCCGGAATCCTCAGGATCCTTTTCAGTACTTATCAAACTTGGCTCCTTAGCAACATTCCACTATAGCACTATCCCTCCTTTGAATGTTGACTTTGCTGAAACCTTACCATCCAGGTTTTCCCTTCCATTTCTTCTGTCAGCATTTCTACCTCTGTTAAACACTGAACACTAGAGGAGATTCTAGGACTGTCCTGAGCATGGGGTCTTTTTGTACTCTACTTTTTCCCTGAGTAATTTTATCTTTTCACATGGCTTTATTTATCATCTGTGCTTGACAAACTCAAATTTCAGTCTCCCTTCTGGCTCATGTTCTGTTCTAAGAACTTAAATCCAATGACTATGCTATAGCTCCATTTGTGTACCTCACAGAAATCTCAAACTCAGCAAGTCCAAAACTTCTCTCATTATCTGTTTCCCCCTTAACAATCACCACTACCCCCAATTTTCCTCCAACACTCTAACAGAGTAAAGGTACTATCCTTCATTTAGTGGCTGAAGCCAGAAAATCAAGAGAACTCTTTGACTTTATCCTTTCCCTCCCATTCTCAATGTCCAATGGTATATTCTGCTTTATCTACCTTTAAAGTATCTACTGATCTGTATTAGTTTCCAAGGGCAGCCCATAACAAAGTACCACAAACTTAAGCTTAACACAACAGAAATTTTTCTGATTTGGAGGCCCAAAGTCCAAACTCAAGCTGATAACAGAACTGGTTTGTTCTAGGAGTTATGAGGGATAATCTTATCCACACCTCTTCCCCTTACATCTGGCAGTTGCTGAATATCCTTGGAGTTCCTTTGCTTGTAGCCACATCACTCTAACCTGTCTCTGTTGTCACATGGTCTTCTTCCCTCAGTATGTGTGTCTATGTGCCTCTGTATTTCTCTCCTGATAAGAACACCAGTAATTACATCTAAGTCTAATTACTAACCCAATACGACCTCATTTAACTTGATTACATCAGCAAAGTCCCTGTTGCCAAATAAGGTCACAGCCACAGATACCAATGGTTAGGCCTTAAACATGACTTTTAAAAGACACAATTCAACACATAACATGATCACTCCTACTTTCTGTATAGAACAGCGGTAAAGATGGCTTAGTTCCACCATTTTCTACCTGTGTTATCTTAGAGAAGTTACCTACTCTCTTTGTGCTTCAGGTACCCATCTGTAAGGCAGGAGTGAAAAAGTAATTATCTCAGAGTTGCAGTGAGGGTTACAGAAGTAAATATATGTAAAGCACTTGGTACAATCCTGCACCTAATAACTGGTATATTAAATACTAGTTATTGTTCTTTTTATACCCACACCATCTCTACTTGTGCTATTTGGAATTGTTTTTCCCATATTCTCCCCTCTACATTCCAATCTTCTCTCCATAGTGTAGCTGGAAGAATCTTCCAAATAACAAAACTCTGGTCATTCATGACACTGCCTTGCTTAAGACTGTTTTCTCCTGACTCAGTGTTTTCACACCGGCTCTACATCTGCTTAAAACTCTCCTCAGCTCCCAACTTCTAACCCTTCACCTCGATAATATTTACTCATTTATCAGATTTCAGGCTAAAACTATTTCCTCCAAGAAGCTTTTGCAAATTTACAAATGACTATCACCTTGCACTTTATTCTGCATACTTGCTATTGTTACTTACTCATTTTCATTGAGATTAAATTCCACTAGAAGAAAAGAGTTATCTGGTGAAATTTCAGCTCCTAGTACATAGGCCTGGCGCACATTTTGTGCTAAATAAATCTCTTTTAAAGTAATAAGCGAAACGAATCGATCCTGGCGGTGCGCTCGAGTTTCAATGATTCACACGGACATACTTGGAATACTGAGACAGATGATTCACTTACGCAGTATCCTGTCTCAATTTTGCCTTAGACAGCAAGGAGCAGCCTGCCCGGGCTGGAACGGAGATCGCCTGACTGTGAGTGAGGTCCCAGCCACAACCTGTGTCTTCATCTTCTATCGCTTGGCACTCTGTAGGCACCCACCAAACTGTACTGAACAACTTCGTGGGGCGTGAGTAGCTCAGTCCTGCTAACGCCAACACGTGCCTCTGCTACTGTCCCCAAAGCCCAGGAACACCCATCCATCCCTCCATCCTCCCAACTAGCAAAGCCCCAAAATGAGCCACGCCCTCTCGCCCACTCCAACTCTAGCTCAGAACTCAGACCCCGGCTTTTCGACTACTGAAATGGGCAACTGGGAGATGCAACGAAACTACTGGGCTAAAACTAATCGCAGACAGACGCGTCCCGGGCACCTCCGTCCCCCTCCCACCCCGGCCCCCAGGCCCCCGTGGGCGTCTGTTCAACACTCATCCGGTGGCTGAGAGAAGAAGCCCCCAAGGAAACCGACCCTTCAACCCGTCCGCGCCCTCGGCCGCGTCGCCGCCTCACGCAGTCGGGCTCCCGTCCGCGCCCGCAGGGCCCCGCCGCCCCGCAGCCAGAGCCCGCGGCCCACTCACTGTTTTTAAGGAAGCGCTCCTCGTGCAGCACGGCGATGGCGTTGACGCAGAGCAGTGCCGCCTGCAACAGTGAATACAGGGTAAAGGCCATGGTCACCGGGAGCCTTCCCAAGGCCCAAAAGACCCCTCTCCCGCCGCCGCAGCGGACGTGGCGCCGCCACAACCTCCGCTCTCCTACGGGAGCCGGTGGAGCCCAAAACGCACTCCCGAAGCTCCGCCCCCTTCTGGCGAAGAACCGCCCATGCTTACGTCAGCAAGGCGGAGCCGCCGAGGTGTCCGGAAAGATGCTGTCCTACGCAGTAGCAGCAAGTGGCTCTGGAACGCTTGCAATGTGGCTGGTCTCTGTTGAGCGGGACTGCAAGGGAAGATTGCAAAGACTTAGAGCGAAAACAAAAATGGAAAATATCCCAAATTTTAAAATGTTGATTAGATATTGAAGTAACATTTTAAATAAATGGAAAGAAAATATTTTACTAATATGAATTTTTACTGTGACCTTTTTATGGTGGCTGTGAGAACACATAAATGACATATGAAGTTTGCATTATGTTTCTATTGAACAGTGCTGTCCCAGCACTGTGTGAGATGTTTCTATTCCCATTTTACCTAAGAAGGAATGGAGGCTTTGACAACATTTCTAAAAATTAAAAATAAGGGTTGAGGATGTAGTTCGGTAGTATAGCGTTTGCCTAGCATGTGTGAGGCCCTGGGTTGATTTCTAGCATGTCAGTTAGTAAATAAATAACACATCTTAACATTGTTCAATGAGAGGCATTCTCCCCCGACCAAACTGTAGCTAGGGTCCTCTAAGTCCTCTTCTGGACTGTGTGTCCTTCTTGACTTATAAGAACTACAGAATCTCAACACAAACTGTTTCATCCACCCACTTGTCACAGCAAACAAACATTAACAGTTTCTAACAGTTCAAGGCTGCATCCTCAGGATGACCCTGATGCCGGTGATGTCGGGTTCGGTCCTCTCCGAGTCGAAGAATGAAACCGAGGGACACCGAGGCAAGCGTAGTAGACAAGTTTTATTACAGAAAGTAAAGCAAAAGGAAAAGAGCAGACTTCCCCCAGAGTGGGGGAAGGGGACAGAGCCGATGAGGCAGAGAACTTTGCCCTTTTTATATGATGTCCTCTCCTGGATTGGTCACTGCTTCCCTGCCCCTGTACCTAGCACACAGGTGCTGGGAATTCTGGTCCAGTCTTTGATCCATGCCTTAGGCTCTTTGATTCATGCCTTAGGCGCCAATGGAAAGAATGTGGTTCCTTGTTTAGCAGCAGGGAGTGTCTGCATCTGGGCCTATCTTGTCAGACCCTCATTAGCATTGGGGGATGTCTTTGCCTTCTCAAGAAAGATGATCTCCTAATCAACCCATATTGCTTTGCCCACACTGAACTGCCTAACTTTTTCTGCCTCAACCTTACTTCCCCTCCTTAAAGTGCTTGCATGAGAAAGCTCAAAGTGGCCAAAATAATTACTGTTATTATACACATAAGCCTCATGATAGACCCCTGACCATCCTTTCTTAAAGCACTTACTGAAAAAGGGTGTACAGTTGTGAATCCTTCTTCTGTCTCTTTAAGATGTGTATGTACCTCATAAATACTGGGGAACTCTTTTCAAGAACCTGAAAGCCATCCCTTTAAAATGTAACAAGCAGGAAGCATAGGGCTTCTGTCTTCTGGTCTCTCTGGGAGGATAGGATCCTAAAGTCAATAATTACCAGTTGGCAGACAGAGCTGGCCTGACTGCATTTACACTGACTGGCCCTTTGTAATTTTTCACTTGCCTGACTCTATTGAGTCCTGCTTGTCTCCCTTCCTTATAATCTCATTAAAACCCCCAATGACCTCTGTACAAATTCAAGTTGAGTTCAATTCGTGCTGGGCCCTTCAACTGTATATTGCTGATTAAAATCTGTCCTTATCATTCTAACATCTGGCTTTCTTTATTGGTCTTTGACAGTATCAGTAAGAGACTGAGTTACATTATTTTAAATTTTATAGATTGAGAGCAAGCGTGCAAAGCAATCATTCCCTGAAGGTGGTTCTCAAGGTTCCCTAATTTAGAAGAGGGGGGAAATAACCACATACAATTCCAGAAAGGACTTTGGAAGCCTGTGTGTTGATACTGCTGGAAGAGAAAAAGAACAAAAAAGGAATAATTAGTTACACTCCCAAGAAGAAATTAGGCTTAAATAGGCCAACTAGTTAGTGCCTACAGGGAAGAAGAGATGTATTGTTTCCCACAGATGCGCATAAACATTAGTTGCAAAATCTGGTCCTAAGTACAAGTCAGGTAGAAACATATGAAGATAAAATGAGGGAACTAAAAGAAACAGCAGGTCCCAACAAATCCTCCAGTTCTTCAAGGCCCATATAACTCTAGACACGGGCAATGGTGAGGGTCACAGTCTGTTCAGTTCAGATTGCTATACCACATGCCAGGGATTGGATGGCTTCTAAACAACAAAAACAGGTTTCTTCCAGTTCTGGAGGCCAAAAGTCTGAGATCAGCTTCTGGTAATGGTCCTTTCCCTGGTTGCCAGCTTCCTTGTATCCTCACAAGGTGGCAAAGAGGAAGCAAGCTCTGTTGGGACTATATGAACGCTGACTCCATTCTTGAAGGCTCCACCATCATGACCTCATCTTATCCTAATTATCTCCTGAAGACTGAACCTTGACATACCATAACACTTGGGGTTAAGGTTTCAACATATGGATTTTTGCAAGCACACAAGCATTGAGCCCCTGATAGTGAAGAAAAGTTATTCTGAACTTGGAGAATGGCCACCCTTGGATTTCTATATTGGGATGAGTAAAGGGAAGGGTAGCCAGGGGGAAACTGTCTAAACATTTTCATTGCACAGTGAATTATATTTTTTACTTGGAGAAGAGAGTTAAAGGCAGAGTGTGTGGTTTGAATGTGGTATTGCCACAGACAGCTACCCATGATCAGACTTCTTCATGAAAAAAAGACTCAGAAAGAATATTTGGATATAGGAATGGCTGGGGAGAGCACTCACAAGGCAACTCTGCCCCACAACCTCTCACTCGGGTATTTATCGGGTTTAATAAAGACATACAAAAAAATTATCTTTTCAGGGCTGAGGACCGATCTCAGGGCCTTGTGCATGCTAGGCAAGTGCTGTGCCACTGAGCTAAATCCCCAACCCCAAAAAAATTTTTTTAAGGAAATTTCAAGATAATTTCTATCCAATTAACTCAATCTGGAGCATGAAGTGGTATGGCTGTGATCCTAAAGAGTACTGTGGAAACAGGCATACAAGCTGTAAAGCTCGTTTTTTCGGAACCTAAAAGTCAAGGAAGAGGCACATTCTAAGGTAAGTTTTGTAGCTGATGCTTGATGACTTGCAGGCATCTAGGGTGCATCTGGTGACTTGGAGATGTGACTGCTTGCAGACACAGTGCCTCCTGGTGTCCCACGTTGTGTTCCACCAGGCTGCCAGTCAGATGACCCCAATGCCTCAAATCATGTCTCCAACATGGCTTGTCCCTGCCAAAATTTATGTCAAGCCTTGGTTCCCAGTATAACAGTGCTGAAGTGGTGGGGTGCTTATAAGGTGATTTGGGGGCTTCATCCTCATAAAGGTGTAATTGTTGTTTGTGTGAGAATGGAATAATTATCACAAGATTGGGATGCTAGAAAGTGAGTTCATTTTCCCTTGATTCTTTCTTACCTCTCTTATGCATGTGACTGATTGCTCTTTGACACCAAGAGGCTGCCATCAAAAGCCAGGCAGATGCCAGAATCATGCTCTTGGACTTTCGGAACCATAAACTTGTAAACCTCTTTACAAATTACTCAGTCTCGGGCATTTTGTTATAGCAACAGAAAATAGAGAAGTGACAACTGCAGGTTGTGGTATAGATGCAGTGGCGTGGGGGAAGAGTTTGCAATACCTACCCTTCCTTATCGTCACCGGTCACCAGTGTAAAAGTCCCATGACCTGACTCTTCTATTATCAAAAGAATCAGGTTGACCTCTTTGGGCCTCTGTTACTTCATCTGTAAAATTAGACAACTACCATTTCTTTTTTTTTTTTCTTTCTTTTTTTTTTTTTTAAAGAGACAGAGACAGTGAGAGAGAGAAACAACTTTATTTAGTTTTTCACATGGCCTTAGTTGCTCCAACATTCAGTTGTGTAAGTGGTGCTGGGGTTTGAACCCGGGTCCTCCTGCTTGCCAGGCAAGCGCCGAAACCGCTGAGCCACCGCTCCAGCCCGATAACTACCATTTCTGAGGCCTCTTTGAGCTCCAAAAATCTCTGGACCTAGAACAGGCAGCTTAAAATATAAGATAGTGTACATGTGATAGTGTCGTGCTGATTTATTATTTTTCAAAAAACTAGGCTTGTTGTCAAAGCCCGGGGATCTTATCATATATTTATAAAATAGTTTAAAAATCTGCTTCCAAAAAAAAAAAAAAAACTAGGCAAAAATGCATATTCTAAATCTTAGAAGCCTGAAAAACTTTCTACTGGTTGTGGTCCATTTAAAATTAGAACTTGACACTTCATGATGGCTTCTGCTGTCTGTTTAACATGGATTTAAATATTCATGGTAGTATCTTATCAAATACTTCTGTTGGGGATGGTACTTTGATTTTTTAAATTTAGTTGCAGATGTCTTCTTAGGATTTCCTTCTTCAGAGTGTTTTGTTTTGTTTTGGCTTTTTCTCTTTGGGCTGACAGATGGTACATTCTGTCATCTTAGACCGTCTTGCCACACACGTTCTTTTAACTGCTAATATGGAAGCAGTGTTTTCATTCCTTTGATAGGAATCAGAAATAGATGCTTTCAATAAGTTGATTTCCTTAGATAAAGGAGAGCAATGGTTGAGATTATGTGTAGGATCTTTACATTTGGTCCCTGATTAGATGTGGGAATCACAGTCAGTGCAGGATTCAGACTTGGTCTTTGAGAGTTAAAAGGTTCCAGGACCTTTTACTTATCATTTTGCTGATTTATAACTTTGGTTCAGCTGTAAGACTTGCTTTGGCTAAGAGAATGAGGAGGAAAAGATAAGGTGCCAACTCTGAACTGAGATCTCAAAAGCTCTTATGTGTTTCTCATGCCCCTGATAGTTCCATGGGGAAAAAAGGCCCAGTTAGTCCATGGGCTTCAGGAAAAGGATGGCAGACATATGAAGCAGAGCCAAATTACCTAACCAAGCCCCGCCTCAACCAACCAATACCCATGGATCTCAGGTCCGTGGAACCCGTGGCTATTGTTTTAACTCAGTCTAGTGCTGTTTGTTCCACAGTACTTTTGAAACAATAGATCTCTTATCTATAGTCATTCACTATATTATTTTTTTTTTAAAGAGAGAAGGACAGTGAGAAAGAGAGAATCAATTTTCATTGAATTTTTTTTCCACATACTTTCTTTGTTCTGACACTTAGTTGTGTACGTGGGTGCTGGGGTTTGAACCCGTGTACTTGCGCATGCCAGGCAAGCAACATAACCGCTGAGCCACCGCTCCAGCCCCCACTCACTTTATTTTATTTTATTATAATGGCCTAAATACATTGATACTTATTGAAGATGCCCAAATTTATATCTCCTGCTCAGAACTCACTCGTGAGCTCTTGGCTGAGTGTATAATAGTTATTTCCAATTTATCTTGCCCCACACTGAACTCCAGATTTTACTTCTGAAAGCTTCTCCTGCAGTCAACCTATTTATGTTCATGGTAACTCCAGCAGTTCAGGGGGAAATTACTTGAATCAGCATTGGTTCGTTTTCTCTTATACTGATGCGGGGTTTTTGAGATGAGGCTGGATTCTCTGCTCCCGTTGGCAAGTGGAGTCTGGGTTCACTACAGATTCCAGCAGCCAAACTAGCCCACTTCTAGTGTTTGTGTCACAGGAAAGCAGGAAACTGAAAATCCAAACCTCAGTTCTTGTGTTCGGACGAAAGAAGATTTAAAGTCAGACACAAAAAGTCATGCAAGAGAATTTTATTATAAGTGAAAGAGAGGTGAAAGTAAAATAAAAGCAGAGTAAGATTCAAGCAGAGAGCACTCTCAAGAGAGTGGACCGTTTCTGAGGAGAGAACGACAAAGGGGACAATGCTGTCTCCAAATTTATTACTATTTTATAATTGATTTGAAAATTGGGGTCCTCCTTCAGCAGTCTTCGCCAATCAGGTGTTTAACTCCTCCTTCACGTTGGGCGGTTGGTCCTCTCTGGAAGTGTCAGATGGCCATCCTATTTAGGGGGCTTCATCTACAAGTCAATCCCATGTTAATGTGGGCATCAGGGTTAATAGCAGTCAAAAGTTACTTCAGTGCGCCTGCCTGCGCTATTAATGTATTCCCCTTTCTGAGCCATAGTAAGAGACACCTGGTTCCAGTAGCTTTTAGGTTCATCTCAACTTTTATGGGCCTGTGAAGAGATGTCCCATAGATCCTTTGTTCTTGAGGCATTCTCCCTCTCCTCCTGTCTTTGTTTACCCTCAACACTTGTGTACTAATGTTTTCCACAGCTTTTCTGCCTTGGTAGTAGCTTACAGCAAACTTCAAGACTAAACCTGTGGCCTTGTCAAACATTTCACTGCTCATTGCTAGCTACTACCTGACATTCACAGCTATTACCAGCTAAAACTGGGAATTTGGGCTGGCTGCAGGTTTCTGAGGCTGAAATAGTGTTATTAGCTCCTCAGCTAAAAGCTGGGTGTTGCAACTCTTGGTGTGGTGGAAATTCACCCCGGGAACTCACACCTGGGCACCAATCTTCTGGGTTCTTGTCTCATGAATTTGAAGAAAATCCTCGGACAACCATGGAAGGAGAAGTAAAAGGAGTAGAATTTATTTAAGGAAGGAGAGCAGAGACTCCGCAAGGCGGAGGGGTACCTGGAAGCATGACACCGTCTAGTGGAGGTTAGGCCTGGGGTTATATTGATTTGGGGTGTGAGCATAATTAACATTCATGCAAAGCAGGCATTGAGAAATGCATCTACATCTTTGGTTGAAATCTATGCAAAACAGGCATTGAAACTAAGCTCCAAAGTTATATTGCTACCTTAAGACAGGTAGCAATTCTTTCCAAGTTCCCATCTGTGTCCACCCCACTTCTTAGTTTTCCCTGCCTCAGGGATAAAGGAGCTACTCCCAAAGATGAGTCTCATGGTCATTTGCATAGGAAGGCCCCGAGTATGCCCTGTCAGTCGCTCTCTTCCTGCTAGCTCTTAGATGGGGCCCTTCGTCCTGACTACCTAGCCATTTTACTATCTCTCCTAAAACTGTCTCACTATGAGACATCACATTTCTTCTCATTATAAATTACCTAGGCTGTGGCATTCTGTTATAGCCGCATCAGGTGAACTGAGACCAACTATATCCAAATCCTGGTCAAAGCCATTGAGACAGATTAGGAGAGACGGTGAAATGGCTAGGTAGTCAGGACAGAGGGCCCCCATCCAAGAGCTAGCTGGTAGAGGCAGAGTGATTGACAGGGCTTGCTCAGGGCCTTCAAATGCAAAAAGACCATGAGGCTCACCTTTGTCCCAACTAAAATGGGGGTGGTCACAGGTGGGTAGTAGGAAGTATTTGCCACCTTTTGTTTTAACCAATGGTGTTCCTGACCAGTTTCAATGCCTGTTTTACATAGATTTTAACCAATGGGGTTGATGCATTTCTCAATGCCTGCTTTGCATGAATGTTAATTATGCTCACACCCCAAATCTATATAACCCCTGGCCTAACCTCCATTAGACGGTGTCCTGCTTCCAGGTACCCCTCCGCTTTGCGGAGTCTCTGTTCTTCCTAAATAAATCCTGTTCCTTTTACTCCTCCTTCTGTGGTTGTCCGTGGATTTTATTCTTCCAATTCATGAGACAAGAACCCAGAAGGTTGGCGCTGAATTCCCGGGATGAATTTCCACCACACCAAGAGCTGCAGCACCCAGCTTTTAGCTGGAGAATTGCTAACACTTTCGCCTGCAGACACCTGCAGCCAGCCCAAATTCCCAGTTTTAACTGGGAATGGCTGCAAACACTAGAAGCGGGCTATTTGGGCTGCTGGAATCTGTAGTGGCCCAGACTCCATTCACCAGTGGGAGCAGAGAATCCGGCCTCATCTCAAAAACCCCGCATCACCATCATCATCTCTTGTAGATTAGTGTAGTTGCCTCTTAACAGACTCCATATTTCCACCCTTGCTTCTCTATAGTTTACAGTCCCTAGAGTAGCTACAATACATCTTCTCAAACCAAATAATGAAAGCAAGTTATTTGTTGAGAGAACTGGATCATTTGTCCCGTAGAACTTCCCACATTCTGAATTGTGCTGATCATATTCCCACAGTCCTTGCGGATTTTACCTCTGTACATAATACTCAAATAATGTGTAAGAAATGAAAATACTTGCTGAATGAAGGAAACAGTTACTATTTAAACTGACTAATATCTTTCCACTATCTCAACGAAAAATATCAGGTATGTGGTCAAAAAAATTTTTTTTGGTAAATCAAATTTTAGAATAATTCTTCAAGAAATCCATTGACTTTGCTCTCTCTTCTTATTTTTAAATCTCAGCACTCTATTTCTGCAATCATTAAAAAAATAGCTCATGAAAATAAGGATGATGCATGTCATTTATTAAAAATTTAGATTCACTTTGAAGAGTGACAAAAATGGATTATGGTTTTTAACATTTTTACCCGATAATAAAGATATATTTGTTTGGTTGTCTGTGTCTGAGATATGAATCAATGATGACTGAGGTATGTTTGCTTTTAATCTTGTTATTTACAATAGCAACCTTGAGTTTAAATGGGTCTGTGGCAGCAGAATTCACCCAAATGGATTCTATTTGAGGTCAGCATTGGACCAAAATAGGAAAATCCCACAAGAAGAGTCTCATTCATGTTTTTGGACTCATACGAGCTATTTCTGGTAGGAGACTCAAATGAAGCCATTTGCAAGTTGAAAGCTCGTGCATTATCAATTGTTTATGGAAATAGGGCTTGTGGAAACGGAAAGTTTCTTTAAAAAATTAAAATGAGTCACTGCATCTATTTTAAAAGGATATTAATAACAAATGGCTATATTGAGCTGACAATTTTATTTCAAAAAATAACACCCAAATAAATAAAAACAGAATTTATAAAAACTAAAGAAATTACTAACTCAAATTCATATCATTCATTCATTCATTTATTCGTTCTTTTATTTGACAAGAATTTATTGAACGTGGAAGATGTGCCTTACATCAGGCAAGGGATTGGGTGTGCTTAGCATTAGGCTAAGCACAAAGGACAGACATGCTCCTGCCCTGATTAAAAGGTTCAGCTACTAACAGAAATGAATCATCAAATGCAAGGAGTTACAAAGCAGTGAATGCTCAATGCTTACAATAAACATGAGAACGCGGCATAGTGTGGGACAACGTCTCCCAAACTTGGCTGATCATCAAAAACATCTGGGGGCTTTTAAATAGATGGGATTGCCTTCTGGTTCAAGGTGGTGCACCAAGTACGTACATTTCTCTTCATTACTTCCTGAGGCTTTATTAAGTTATGAAGGATTTTAAAAAAGAAAATGCACTTGTAGTAAAGACATGGAGGAGCAAAACAGTTTCAACAATCTCTGTAAGACACACACACACACACACACACACACACAAAATGGAAGGAAGCATATTTATGGATGACATACAGTGAGTAAAGCCTGAGCCCAGAATGACCCCTGAAGGGGCTGCAGGGAAAGTGGAGTCAGTTTCCTGAAGAATTTCACAAAAACTCCTGATTCAGAATCAGCAGGTGCAACAGAGGTCTAGAAGGAAGAGCAGCGCTGGGACAGGAGGAGCAACTGATGACCTGTGTATGAATTGTTAGTCTTTCTCAGCAGACTCCCAAACCCCCTTGGACAAGATGACAGACAAGCTGGCTTTGCCTCGTGCAAGACTGAAAGGAATTCCTCTTAGGATATTAAACGCTCTGAGGAGCTAAGGCTCCTAGTGTGAGCACTGCTGCTCTACAGTAGGGCTGCTTATTCTGGCATTTGGGAGACTGTGAGTTTCACTACTGATTCATTGCTAGTTCAAATTCCAAGAGTACTGCCGGTTCCACACTTGACCAACTTCATAGAGTTTCCTGTTAGACATTTCTCCCCACACCAGTTACACATCGATGCACTTACATTCATTATTATTAAATATGGACAGGCACCAGGATATGTGATGAAAGCCAGCAATATGAAAAAGATGTTGAGATGAAAAAATCAGTAAAACGGATCTCAGAAAGAGACACAGATAATCTAGGAAAAAATAATAAAGCAAAAGTGATTTGAGAGGCATTTATACAAAATGTTTATACAAAAGGAAAGAAGAAAAAGAATTCTCAAAATTAAAATCTTTATAGGCCTTTAAAAACTTGCATTGGAAGATGAAGAAATCTCTCAGAATAAAACACAGAGATAGAAAACAGGAAAACGGGGAGGGGGTTTATAGAGGCAGGAATATGGACCAAGAAAAAAATTTTCAGAGATGAAAAAGATAAAAGTGTTCTCACTGAAAAGGCCTAATGCGTGCTAAGTAGATTAAATAGTTTCTTTTTAAATACATTACCTGGTTGGGCCTGGTGGTTTAAACCTGTAATCCCAGGGACTCGGGAGGCTGAGGCAGGAGGATCGCAAATTCAAAGCCAAACTCAGCAATTTAGTGAGGCCCTAAGGAACTTAGCAAGACTCTGTCTCAAAATGAAATATAAAAAGGGCTGTGGATGTGGCTCAGTGGTTAAGCACCTCTGGGTTAAATTCCTGGCACCTCCCTCCTAAAAGAAGAAAAGAAAAGAAAATCATTACCTGGACCCATCATTATGAGATTCAAAGGCTCTCATTAAAAGAAGGATTCTGAAAGTTTCAAGGGAGGAAAAAAAAATAAGTTCTGGGAGTGTAGCTCTGTGGTGTAGGTGCTTGTCTAGCATATGTGAGGTCATAGGTTTGATCCTTAGCAAAACAAAACAAAACAAACAAACAAAAAAAGCACACTTATTTCAGTGTTTTGAAGGAAAAGAATTTTTAATTTTTTTTTTAAATTAGAGCCTACGTGTAGTAGTTAGGTTCATCCTGATAAGCTCGTACATTCATGGAAACCAATTCCTTCCCATCTTTCCACCCCTCTCCCCTTCTTTTTTGTCTACTTTATTAGACTTCCTTTAGCCCATCTATTAATTTATATTTGATTGGTTCTTTATGTAATCTTATCCTTTCCTCCCACTTTCCTGGAAAATAATTTTGAATCTAAAAATCTATAGCTAAATTATCTACTAATAGTGAGAATAAAATAAAGATTTAAAAAACAAAGGCAAAAATAACAGTCTCTAAGTAAAAATTTTGCTTTGAAAAGATGTTTAAACATGCAAAAGACTTAAGGTTTTACTTAAACAGCAAATATTTATTGAGTACCTACTTTGGCCTGATTTTAGGCAATAGTGATAACCACACTAAATACGACAAGGCCATGCCTTCATGAAATATATTCTAATGAAGATACACTTCATGTACCATCTTGGAGAAAGTTATTTGAAGATGTACTCCAGCAACACATTGATAAAAAAACAAGAAAACAAGTTAGAAGAGATGGCAGAATTAGACTAAGCAATCAGTAGAAAGAATCTTAGATCAGAGGTACGCCATGCTTCCACAAAACATTGGTCCAAATTAGAACAAGTCAGTGTGCTCCCTAAAGAAACTCTTATTGAAAAAAAGAAATTTAAATTACACTCACATTAATAGATAAAATGAGACAGCAGCTGGAAGATACATGATTCAGCATGGGGTGATTGATGTTCCTTAGCAGTATCCAGCTGAATCCTTTCTAGGTACACAATGTCCATGTATCTCAGAGTTCCCTACAATTAGGTGGGACTGTGCAACAGAGTTCTGGCCAACAGAATATAAGTTTGCAGGCTAAGGCAGTTAATAAACAATAAGTCTTTTCCACAGTCTCTCTTTTTCTTTGTTGACTGGCTGGATGGACTTGATTTCATGGACAGCTGGGAAGATGTCAGTGATTCAGGGTTTTTGAGATGAGGCTGGATTCTCTGCTCCCACTGGCAAATGGAGTCTGGGCCGACTACAGATTCCAGCAGCCAAAATAGCCCCCTTCTAGTGTTTGCAGCCATTCCCAGCTAAAACTGGAAATTTGGGCTGGCTGCAGGTGTCTACAGCCGAAATAGTGTTAGCAGCTCTCCAGCTAAAAGCTGAGTGTTGCAGCTCTTGGTGTGGTGGAAATTCACCCCGGGAATTCGGGAATTCAGTGCTAATCTTCTGGGTTCTTGTCTCATGAATTTGAAGATTAAAAATCCACAGATAACCATGGAAGGGGGAGTAAAAGGAGTAGGATTTATTTAGGCAGAAGAGCAGAGACTACGAAAGGCAGAGGGGCACCTGGAAGCAGGACACCATCTAATGGAGGTCAGGCCAGAGGTTATAGATTTGGGGTATGAGCATAATTAACATTCATGCAAAGCAGGCATGGAGAAATGCATTACATCATTGGTTGAAGCCTATGCAAAGCAGACATTGAAACTTAGCACCAAAGTCATTGGTTAAAATCTACGCAAAACAGATAGCAATTCCTTCCAAGTTCTCAACTGTGTCCACCCCCATTTCTTAGTTTTCCTGCCTCAGGGACAAAGGACTTGCTCCCACAGGTGAGCCTTACGGTTATTTGCATATGAAGGCCCTGAGTATGCCCTGTCAATCACTGTCTACCTGCTAGCTCTTAGATGGGGCCCTTTGTCCTGTCCTGACTACCTAGCCATTTTACTATCTCTCCTAAAACTGTCTCCTCAGGATGGTTGGAGCCACAGCAGGGAAGGAAACTTTCTCCTGACCTACATTACATAAAAAATAAACTTTCATAATGGTAAGACACTGACTGAGATTTCAGAATTGTATTAGTTACTTAACTTATTAATTAAAAACTTCATAATCTACCCTAATTACAGTTATGATTTTAAAGGAAAACCACCCCTTTCTTTCAACAAGAAGCAAAACACATGCAATCAGAATTCGACAAAATAAAACGCAGAACAACAAACACTTGATCCAATATAAAGTCAAGTTCAAGGTGATCCTCAGTGATGCAAAAGCTGGGTTCCAAGGTACAAATAAATATGCAAAGAATGAAAAGAAAAGGAATTGGCAGTGATTGAAAGGAGAAAGAGGGTTTGGGAAGAAGGAAGAGTTCAAGGAAGACTGCTTCTTAAACCCAATGGCTCTGTACAAACACCTGCCGGTCCTGTGTTGGTGTTGGCAGCATTAAACCTACTCTGCCTCTGGAGCCAATTTACATAATATTTGGAAGTTTGAAAAGTCAAGAAGTATTTGTGAGTGAGTATAAGCAGAGGAGAGACCGAGACTGTGAAGGGGAGGGGTGGTAATCATGAACCCAGCAGGCTAGGGAAGAAGATCAGCTTGACCGGCCACCTTGCTGCGTGTTGTCTTCCCAAGTTCTGATAGAAGACTCAACACGCAGAAATGTGGAGAGTATTTAAGGCATCCAAGTCATGTGCTTTAGAAAACACTTAGAGAGAGCTGCATTTACTGAGCCAAGAGGAGCACAAGGTAGGACAGCAACTATCTGTTCCTACCTTAAAGGAGTTTAGGATCTTTTGGCCACATGTAGACCGAGCAATGAAAACCCAAAGCAGCAAGTTCCTAAGAGTCAAATCACTGGTACAAAAACCCAATGCCCTTATAAGGTTTAGACAAGGCAGTGAAGCCGAGAGGCTGGAGAACCAGGGCTGGGGGTAGATTTGAATTGTATCTGGACAGTGGGAATTTTGGAAGAAGATGGCAGGGAAAGGCAGGGGTGGGAGCGGGGGCTTCTAGGTGGACAAATGGGGTCAATGAAGGCAAAAAGGAGAAGAGTCCTGATAGAAGAGAGCAAATGTAGATTCTATCTGAATTACACAGGACTTTGAACAACAGGTAGGGATTTGGATTTTATTTTGTAGACAGGTAGCATCAAAAAATTTCCAGGTAAAAGTGGTGGTACAGGAGCTGGAGTGGTGGTTTGACGGTTGCTCTGCTTGTTTCGCATGTGCCAGTGCACAAGTTCAAACCTCAGCACCACGGGCACAAAAAAGTGTCAGAAGAATGAAAGTCACATGAAAAACTAAGTAAAAATTGCTTCTCTCTCTCTTTTTTTTCTCTCTCTCTCACTGTCCCTCTCTCTAAAAAAAATGTGGTGGTAGAAAGCATGAGACTATATTTCTTTTTTTTCTGGTGTTGGTTTTTAAGCATTTGGATATTTGAGAATATTATCCCAATTCAGTATGGTTCTAGAATAGCTGCAAGGGTCAATGAGCCTTGGCTTATCAAGAGCTAAGAATAAAAAGTTCTGTTCCAGAAGATGGAGCACCCATCTGTTGTTGCCAAGAGTTTTCCTTCATTGTTACTTAATGTTAAAGGAAGGAAACCTCTTTGGAGTTTTGAGAATTAATTAATATCTCCCAAGGGTTTCTTATGTCTCTTGTTATTTATTTAGCTTGTTAAAGAAAAGATCTCTCTTTATAAACATCGCCTTATTAATCTTCATTAAGTCAATGATATATACATTCAGGAAGGATAGTTGGGGGCAGAGGTGAGGGAAGAAATCAAAGTATATCAGGAAGGATGAACTGAGATGTTTAGAAGAATTTAGGGACGGCGAGGGCTGTGCAAACAAGTTCTACTTTTGAATAGTGTTCCTTTTCCATTTTTTTTTTTGAGAGAGAGGGACAGCAAGAGAGAGAGAGAAAGAATCAATTTTATTTAGTCTTTCATGTGGCTCTTGTTGCTCTGACTCTTCGTTGGGTACGTGGTGCTGGGGTTCAAACCTGCATCTTCGCACATGCCAGGCAAGCACTGTAACTGCCCAGCCACCGCCCCAGTCCAGCATTCCTTTTTCTCAGTAATAGCAAAACCACATGGTTTTCTTCTAATGTACTTTTCCCTAAGCAGGGAACACAAAAAGATCTTTTCTCTTATGTCTATAAACATAGACATAAGCAAAAGTGAGACTATTGTAAATTGATATGAATGGAGTGCTAAGCATTTGTCTGTTAAGGAATTGTTATTGTGTGTTTGCCTTCAAAATGGCATGATAAACCTGGAGAAGGTCTAGGTATTAGCCTTAGCAGCACAATAGAAATATCTAGGGAGCTTGTAAAAACATCATGTCCCCCAGAGCAGTCTAGGGCAATTAAATCTCTGGGGGTGAAACCCAGACATCAAATGCACAAGATTCCAATGTGAAGCTAATATTGACCAAGACACACAACTAAAATGATTAAGGGGTCATCAGGGCTCCCAAGGGAAAATGGATTCTAACAAGAATTATTTAGATTCTTGATAGAATAGAGTTAAGTATGGAATAAGAACTAAGGTTTTTACACTGTACATTTGAAGGAGGCTGGGGAAGGGGGTTTCAGGACCCTGCTCCTGATTATGGTGACAATGTAACTTTAAACTAGCTCAACTGGCCTCTGTCAGTAAAATCTTTGCCAAGGTGACTGCATGAGCTGCACAGAAGTTAGCTTGCACAGAGGTTGGTTGTGGTTTGTAAATTCCTCTGGGACAGCGAAGCTCTGACCTGTGCTTGTCTAACTTACAAGAGTTATGGGATGGGCCTTTACCCCAGAGAGAACATCCTATGCAGAAGGTGTTATTTCTGTAAAAATTTGCGAAATCACTGTATGACTTATCAAAATGAAAAAAAAATTAAATGTTATGTAACCTCCCACTGAGTACAAAATTGGAAGAGTTTTCAAACTTGGGGGCCAGGATTTGAGACACCCATGCTCCCTGGACCAAGCTGCGCAGCTTTCAATAAACCTTCTTCCTGGAGTACCTCGGGTGTCTGTGTCATCTGCCCCTGCAACACATATGAAATTTATCTTCATAACTTACACCTTTATCTTGAGCAGAGTAACCACAATGACCCATGTTTATGAGATGGAACCTTACACATCTCTTCTGGTCAGAGCAAGCTTTGGTGACAAATTCATTGGACATCAGTCTAAATGGGGATATGATACTTGAAGTAGAAACTTAACACAATTCACTTACGGGTTGTGAAAGGGAAATTTCCCAACTTCTTTTATTCAGGATTAGTAGGAGAAATATCTCATAAAGATTATCTTTATGAATTCTAAGCACCAACATAGTCGAAAATATCCAGGATAATGTGAGAAGAAACATAAAAATATGTGTGCGAATGCAAGGAAGATACACATAATTCCTGACCAGCATACACAGAAAATGGGGACTACGCTACCATTCCATCATTATTGCATGAAATTTCAGACATGTTGCAAAGTCAAGAGAAATTTAGAGTGAACAGCCATATGCCTGCCACCTATATTCCACTGTTAGGATTTTATTATATTTGCCTTCATATACAAATACATCTTGTTTAGAGTGCACTTCAAAGCAAATAAAAGACTTACTATGCTCTCTCCTAAATATCTGAACATACATACATTAACATGCATGTCAATATTTATATTTTTCCTTTGATATAAAAGCTATATATAAAAAATGAAGAAATGTTAAGCATGTACTTGCTGAGTTTTGACAAACACATGTACTTGTGTAACCCAAATCCTTATCAAGGTAGAAATCACTGTCATGATCCCAGGAAATTTCTCTTGTCCTTTCCCAGTTAATTTCTACCTCTTCCTTCCTAAAAGCAACTGCTATGTAATCTTAACCCTGTATAAATTGGTGAGGATCATTCTAAAATTTCCAATAATTATTATCAGATAATTACAGTATGTACCCTGTGTGTAAGGTTTCTTCATTCAGCAAAATGTTTTTGCGATTTACCCTTGTTATTGTACAATCAGTAAATCACTTCTTTACATCACTTAGTATTGCTTTGTATGAATGTATCACAATTTCTATCTATTCTTTGGTTAATGGATACCTGTGTTGTTTCTAGTTCTTGGATATGTTCTGAATATTATTTTTTTTAAGAGAGAATGGGGAGAGAGAGAAAGAGATAACCAATTTTATATATTTTTCTTCCAGCCTTTGCTTCACCAACACTTAGTTGTGTTTGTGGTGCTGGGGTTCAAACCTGGGACCTTGCACATGCCAGGCAAGTGTTCCAACTGCTGAGCCACCACTCCAGTCCCTCTGAACTTTTTTTTTTTTTTACAATCATATAAAGTAACAGTATGATATTCTTTTGTTCCAAAACCAGAATTACCCCCACATTGCCCACACCCCAATTTCTTGAGTTTTCTATGTTTCACCCCTACAAGTGATCCCTTTGCACATTCTTATACAAATCTTCGCATATAATTGTGTTTGTATATTTTCATTTCTCTTGAAAAAATACCTACGAGTAGCAGTGTTATGCCCCAGTTGAGTTATATATTTATTTTTCAGTGCTGCAGATCATATTTAATTTTGTAAGAAACTGCTAGATCATTTCCCAAAGAGTTTGTAACCTCTTATATTCCCATCAATAATATATGAGAATTTCTGTTGCTTCACCACGTCCTCAGCATTTGGCATGGTCAGCCTTTTAGATATTAGTCATTCTGATAGGTGTGTATTAGTATACCATAGTAGTTTTAACTTGCCTTTCCTGGTGATTAGTGATGCTGATCAATTTTCATATGTATACTGGTGATTTATATACATTTTTTGTGAACTTTATGTTCAGTTCTTTTGCTCATTTTAAAAAAATTGAAGCCAGGGCTGGAGCAGTGGCTCAGCGGTTCCAGGTCTCGCCTGGCATGTGGGAGGACATGAGTTCTAACCCCAGCACCACGTATGCAACAAAGTATCGGAGCAACGAAAGCTGCATGAAAAACTGAATAAAATTGATTCTGTCTTTGTCTCTCTCATCTCTCTCACTGTCTCTCTCTCTCTTAAAAAAAAAATTGAAGCCAGATGTGATGACTTGCACCTCTAATCCCAGCTATTCAGCAGGCTAAAGCAGGATAGTTGCTTGGGGCCAAAAGTTAGAGGCCAGCCTGGGCACAGACAGAATACCTCAACAACAACAAAATTTAATTAATTACAATTTTTTTTAAAGGATGGGGATAGGGCTGGAGCGGTGGCTCGGTGGTTTCGGCGCTTGCCTGGCATGCACAAGAACACGGGTTCAAACCCCAGCACCCACATACACAACTAAGTGTCAGAGCAACGAAAGCCATGTGAAAAACTCAATAAAAGTTGATTCTCTCTGTCTTTCTCTCTCTAGCTGTCCTTCTCTCTTTAAAAAAAAAAAAAGGATGGGGATAGGGGTTGGGGATTTAGCTCAGTGGCAGAGCGCTTGCCTAGCACACGCAAGGCCCTGAGTTGGAGTTCGGTCCTCAGTCCTGAAAAAAAAAAAA